>JPYR01000642.1:0-27370 GCA_000775305.1 Belgica antarctica | reverse complement strand
CTTTTATTCTGTTCTTCACGTTCAAAATCAACTTCAACGACTTTTTTACAACTTTTTAACGGGTTTTTTCAAATTCAAATATTCTATAGCAACTCAAGGGGAGCGCTGAAAATGCATTCCTGTAGTCGGAGAACTCACGGTCTTGAGTTTTTCTGAATTTTTTTACAGAGCTGGTCAATTTTCCTTCATTCGCAGCACTATATTTAGTATTTAAGCAATACTTTGTTAAGATTATCGCGCCACGTACACTCATTCGTCGGGGAACGTGAAGCTGGTGCCTAAATCATCGTCAAGACATTTTCATTTCTTCGCCCTCGACAAGTGCATTTCGGGGATCCGAATTCCACATTAAAATTCCGCAACACGTCGTGCCCAGATAAGATCAGCAGGTGAGCGAAAGTGTCAAGGCCGTTGAGGGAGTTGGCTATCTCGCGATCAAGTCTAGAACTGATAAGAAATCGCACGATGCAAGGCTAAATACAGTTATTCCTAAATCTAAATTATTTATTGAGTAGCTCGAAAGAGAAGAAAAAAATCGAAAAAATCAATTCCCAAAACAAAAGAAGAGACAGACACACGATATATTGGGGGGAGGAGAGCAGGTTGCGAAATTTCTAATTTATTCGCAATTTATTACAGCACTGAATGATAATTACACCTGCTGCTTCTTCAGGGTGCTGCGCTCGACGATTTTCTCCGTGTCGTGTCTTCTTCTGATGCTCTAGACGAGCACAAGACAGAGAAAGAGAAAAGACTCAACAAAGGAAAGGCGGAAAGAAGAGTTCAGGCCCCAATTAGCATCATCGATTCAGTCGGTCGGGTGAAAGATGGAGACAATGGAGTATGAGCAAGCCCGTAACTTAACTTTGCTGTTCTTCTTCGAGCGCCTGGTGGACAAAAATGAGCCCAGAACACTGCACGACCTGTCTTGTCAGTTCGGCGCGCCCGGGTTCACCAAGGAAATGCGGCAGATCGCTGGTGGAAGTGAATCGGGTGAGTTGGAGTCGTAAACACTCGAAGAATGTGCAACTCGATACACACAGCCGAAACCTTTTATTTACACTGGCGCGATTCGCGTTGAATGTCACAGGCTGTGTCGTGCTAATTTAACCCTCGGCTCCTCATTTGCATATTTCTTTGCTCGGTTCAAGTTGTTTGCATAAATTTTGACTGTTTGTGTGATTTTTTTTAGGACTGAAGAAGTTTCTGCTTCAATATCCCGCGTTGTTTCTCGTGGACGGCAATTACGTCAACGTAAACTGCTACCAAAGTCACACGAACGACGATGCCGGGACCGGTGCGAACAAAAAGGACTACATTCAGGAAGCGAAGGATTATTTCTCACACAAGCTGCTGCAGTACGGAGCTGGAACGGAGGTTCCGATCAAGTCGTTGCTCGGACATCGCTCTCAGGCATCGCCGCAAGTGCGTCACATCAGCGGACAGCATATCAAGGAATTCACAGACTTCCTTGTGAAATACGACGACACTTTTCGGGTCGTCGATGAACACGTCGTACTGGTGCACTACGATGCCGCCACGATCATCCCGCAGGCAGAGAAACTTCATCTACCTCAATCGTCGATCGACGTGAAGTTCACGCAAAAGATCCTCGACTTCTTCGCGCACTGCATCGAGGTCAAAGGACCGATCCTGGTTGACCAGCTCTTCCACTTGGTCACGTCGAGCTTCCCTCAGGAACAATGGTACCGTATCTTCAAGTCACCGAACGAGCTGATGACGTTCCTCAAACTGTTCTCAGACTGCTTCCATGTTCAGTCGAATCTAGTCACGCTGCTGCAGAAGCCAAAAATCAGTGAGAACCACATCCACCACGCCGAAAAAGTTCTCTACAAAAACAGTTTGAATCAAGTTTCAACGCCGGTAATAGGAGATTTCAAGCTGAATGAACCGGTCTCGAATAACATGATGCTTGGTAACAACAACAAAAACTACAAATCCGAATCGCACAGCGGCAACTACAACGACGACAGCTTAAGCAACGGTCGCAACTCCTTGAATGATATGCCATCGATGAACTTCGGGCACAGCTTCCACGAGGTTCAACTCGAGAATCTCTGCACAAAAAACTGTCCGACCAAGATCACCTACTCGCAAAATACTCCAGTCGAACATGTCATGCCGGCTGCACCACCTCAAGCGCCACCAAAAACCGAACGCGAGCGAGAGCGGCGCGTGAATCTGACACTCAAGCAGAGAATCAACAGCGTTGTGACCAGAACACTCGCGGAAAACGAAGAAAAAGACAAAAAGTCAGCGAATGCGCTTCAGCCAGCTCAAAACGGCAGCCTTTCGTCATCGAACTCGTCGTCGACTGCTACCAGTCCCGTGCACACACGCAGCTACTTCCTTAGCAACAACTGGAAAATCACCGTATTGCATAACACTCGGGTGATATCGTCGATCAAAGACTCGCTGTTCGTTTGCGATGCCATCATGAAGTCCGCTCCGTCGTCCGACGAGCGCGTCGTCATCTCCTTTGACTCCAAAGGCGTCAACCTCGGCCTGAAAGGACAACTCACGCTTATTGAAATTGGAACGGTGCGCGGCGAGGCCTTCATATTCGACGTTCAGCAGTGCCCGGACATGGTTGTCGATGGTGGCCTCAAGACACTTCTAGAGGACGAAAATATAATCAAAATCATCCACGATTGCAGAAACGACTCGTTTAACTTATACACACAATACAACATTTTAGTTAAAAACGTTTTTGATACTCAGGTGAGTCGAATAGTCATGTGAACGACCGCCGACGACGAACTTAATTACCAAATTCTAACTGTTTTACCTCTTTTTAGTCGGCCCATGCTGTGATCCAGTTTCAGGAAACCGGCAAGCAAGTCTACAAAGTTAAGAATGTTTCACTAAACACTCTCTGCGAGATGTACAATGCTCCAATCAATCCGATGAAAGATCAATTGAAAAACGTCAACAAGCGAGATCAGAAATACTGGGCGCGGCGCCCGTTGAACAAAGATATGATGCTCTACGCAGCCAGCGATGTGCTTGTCATGATAAACGAGCAACTGTTTCGGACAATGGCGACGTAAGTAGTAGGGATTATGGGGTGTGTCGGTGTGGTGGCTTGGTTTCATCCGTTTCAACCCTCGTTGACTGTCTAATTGGCACTTTTGAAACAATTCAAGCTTGCAAAACACTGTTTCTTGTTCTTTCCGGCCATTTAACACTCATTATCTCCCATTTACCACCCTCCAGTGCCATCAAACAAGAAAACATGACTCTGTTCTCGGAACTCTGTACAGAACAGATCTTCATGTTGATTCGTCCAAACGACGTGAAGCTTAAAAAGAAGCAGCGCAAGATCAACACCGAAGTGTTCGACCTGAAAGCTAAGCTTCAAAGCACCAACAAGAACATCGTGCTGAGTAATCGCGAAATACGACTGCTACGCTATTTAGATCTGACGGAAGAAGAAAAAGACAAATTGAAGGGCTCGGTGAAGGTTGCGAAGAAGTTGGAGAAGCTCGAGAACATTGGCCAGGATAAAAACTACTCAGACTCCGACGACGAAGTGGACAACCTGGAAGACTACGCAAGCCTGGACTCGGTTCCGTCAGAAAACTCACTCAGCGGTCTTCCATCGCTCACCGCCTTCTCGCCTAAGAACTCGGAGCCGCCCAGCCTCCTCGAATCGTGCGACATGATCAACGATCTGCTTAAAAACAAATCGTCGATGGATGAACAAGTGAAAATGGACAAGCTAGAAGAACTGTTGACCTACGTTGCCTATCTGCCTAGAGATCAAATCGATATTGAAGGTGCCGATGATGGGCTGATCATGAAGGAGATAAAGACCAGGTGAGTTGATGTGCTGTCCAATTTGTCTTCACTGTTGAGCTTTCCAATAAGTCGACACAGTTGACCTCTTGCCGTTGAGTTTGCAAAGCATGACAGTCTCGGAATGTAACTAATTGATTTCGCAAATCTTCCACAGTTCCAACCGATCAACTGCGGCCGACCTCTCCAGGAGCAACAACAAAGTGAACAACGGCAAACAAAACAACAGCCTCACGCCGCCGTCGGCCAGTAGCGGACAGAAAAGAGAAGCCTCGTGCCAGACTCTGTCAACTGGTGACATTGTAATGATGAAGGTCTTCTTCGAAGAAGACAAGAACACCGACAGCGTTCTCATGTCGTCGCCCAAGCGCGAGAAATGAACAGTGACGAGATGCACGAACGTAAATTGCTTTCATGTTTCTCTCCTTTGTGTAATCTTAAACTCATTTACATCGTTCGGGAAAAACTTTTTAACAATTCGCAATTGAGAAACGACTTTTCACAATGAAGAAACTCTTGGCTCAAACAACTGAAAAATTTGTAAAAGCAACTTGAAAGTATTTTCGCTAATCCGAAGGCGATAAGAGATGTTTTATTGAAGTTTTTATATTGATGGAAACTTTTTCGGATTAGAAAAGTTAACAGAAAAATGGGAAAATTGAAAATTAATTACAAAACTAAGTGATAAGAAGCTGGAAATTAATGCGGCAACTGAAAATTTTTAATGTCTTTGGGATTCAGTAGCTGAAGCGACACTTTTGGAAGCTCTTCTTTCTCCCTTTATGTCTGAAACTGAGACAAAACATTTCACGGTGCTATCCCGCTTCTGAAGAAATATTTACTTATCAGCTTCCATTAACTTATGATTTGAAATCCTTTACCTTGTTGATAACATGTAAATTATATGCCATAAATTTAACTTAACTTCTTTTGCAGTAGTCGTGAATTATAATTGTAACGAGTTTTTAAGTTTTTTTTTATGAAAAACAAGAAATTTGCGCGCATGGCGAGTTATCTTAATTTCCATTTTTCACGAGGACCATTCGAAGACGGTTGTGGGACAATTAATCTGAATACAAAAGTTCTGAAATATATTTTTAAAATCAAAAAAATGTAGCAAACTGGTCTGTCGAAGGCAGTTTGAAGGTCGAAAATCGAAAGTCTTATGAGAAAATGGCATTCTGAAAAATCAATGTAAAAAACGTCTGAAAGTTTGAAAAAAGTTCTTAAAATATCAATCAAGTATGCAAACTTTCAGTTATTTCCGCTTCAGATCTTTTAGTTCAGAATGTTCGCCTTCGCCCGAACTGTATTGTCTTCAGATTATTTTTTACACAATCCCTGAAGTATAAAAAGCAAAAAAGCGATTCATAAAAGTGAAATATTATGCAATTTAGTGCCTTTAACAAACCAACAAACTTGTAAAAGCTTTTTCGGTGCTTTTTAAGAAAACGAAGAACAAAGTTTCGTCATCGCACAGCTTTGATGCAACTAAACTTGACGAGTAGTAAAAGCTCTAGGTTTGAATTCGTCATTTGGAGACATTTGTTATAGAACGCTTTTCGATTTGTTTTTACGTGGATTATCTTCTGCAAAGGCTTGACGTAGCAATAAATTTAGGAAGTTTAATGAATTGAGATAAAAAAAACAATTGTAACAAAAATCACTAACAGACTTTTAATCAAAAACTAATTTAATGCCATAAATATTCAATATAATTGGGTAATCGGGTTCGATAGGAATTCTAAATTCATTGGAACTGCTTTTAATTTGAATAGCTAATCGATAAATGCACATCAAACATATCATTTCGCCACCCACACAATGGCCCCCAGTTCTAATCTAGTAATTAACACAATCAACTGAAAACCCCAAAAGCTCTATAATTAATGAATTGCTCACATTTGATATTAAATTTTAA
The DNA here is from genome assembly GCA_000775305.1 of Belgica antarctica. Taxonomy (NCBI): domain Eukaryota; kingdom Metazoa; phylum Arthropoda; class Insecta; order Diptera; family Chironomidae; genus Belgica; species Belgica antarctica. The sequence goes on along the minus strand of JPYR01000642.1, from coordinate 21,630 downwards.
ACGACCGGCATAAATCAGAAGGAGTGTGATAAGCTCGAGTAAGAAAAATTATTTGTTTTTTCATTTAACCGCATGTAGAATGGAAAGTATAAACGAGATAAACCTGAACCTGTAATAAATGAAAGATTAGAACAATATAACTTTTGTTTTCGTGTTCACCGTGGGTCTGTCGCCGGGGAATAATCTGGTAAATAGGTCAACTGGGTGGATGAAACTGTGTTCATAGGCAATAATTAAAATTTGGACAGATTGGACAGTTTAATAGACACACAGACCAATTCTAGATTTGGAAGTCATTAAACATCTTTGTACCTTTTCTAACCTAAAAACTCGAATTTCCATCCTGTTTGCCTGATTAAATTGGTCGAGACCTTTTTTGCATTTCCCTCAGGCTGTTTTCAAGTCTCACCTACGCTTGCCACCAAATCCACCCACGCACTTGACTCTCAAGACAAATCCCCGTTGCCGCAACCAATTATGGAGTCATCTTTCAAACCCTTTTCGCTCGCAATCTGAGATAAGACGTGACGAAAATCGTGAACCGCCCAGACGTGGAGAACATGCCACAATCAATTTGCAAACCACGCACCGCTGGAGGTCAATTTATCTAGTCGCCGAATCATCAGACTCCAGTCGATTCCGCACATCTCGTGTTGAATAATTAACAGACAATCAATTTTTAGCACCATCCAATAAACTCTGAGTTTCTTTAATTATCGGTCAATCGATCCTGTTTGTCGAAACTTAGCGAGATTTCCGGATGAAAACGAATTTCGGCCCAATGGAGCGCAAGAAAGAAGTGAAATCCCTCCGAGGGGACTTAAAAATAAATTGCATAAAAAATTGCAATTTATTCCACCGACGCGACTCAAAACGTGTTGTGAATAAAAATTATCGCCATTCTCGCCAGCTGCCGTGTCAAACCCGATCTATTTTCGAGTCTGCTTTCATTCAACGGAGACGGAGACGAAAGACGAAGGCAAAGTCATCTTAAGAAGCTCCCACTGAAGGAAACTTTCTTCGACACATCCGCGTTGGTGGCAAGACGAAATCGTGTGGGAATCGAGAACGATAATTTATGATGGCAATGTCAGAAGCGAAATGTGTGTAATTAAGATTCATCCAGAAAAGAAGCGAAAAAACCGATGAAACAGGGAAAAAAGTCACCAAAAAAGAAGAGAAATCCGAGAATACGCGAAACCTAAAAATAACTTCTCGTTTGTTGTTTTCCAATTTTGGTGTTAAAAATGGAAGAAAAAAATCTGAAAAGAATTCGTCGAAACGTCATTAAAGTAATCGAAAAAGACGACTGGATACGATTTTTTGCCTTCTATCGCTCGGCGCCAACGTCTTGAGATGAGAATTAATGAACAAGAAGTGGCGACAAACTCGCGCGCCACAGATGAAAATATTTAATCACTCCAGAGACCAGATTAAGCCAAAAATATCATTTTTGAGACGGTGTTAACGAATTCTTCGTGACTTGACGTGTCTTCGCCGAGCAAAACTCGTTCTCCGTTCAGATTTTTGGCAACACGATGATACATATCCGGCTGAAGTAAAGCAGAGTTACAGTTGGGGAATCGGCGCGAGAAGTTTCACGAAGCTGTGCTGGGCGAGGTTCGTGTCTGCATTGAAGAATTTCACAGATTGGAATCTTTCGGACAGTTTGCGATGTTTATTGGCCTATTTTGCGGAATTATTCTCAATATTTTTAGACGTGCCACCGTGAAAAATCTTCTTCTCCAAAACAAACAATGTTTTGGAATCGAAAACTATTTATGACTCAATCTGTTGCTTCACAACATATTCTCCACGCTAATCAAAGCGCCTCAGGTTAACAGTCTAATTGGCAGGGAAGCCTTCAAGTAGTACACACAACATCGAGCAAGTTATCACGATTGGAATTCGTTTACGGTGACGATGAGTGAGAGATGTTGCATAGGTCATGGAGAAAGATGAGTTTAACACTTCGTTTCAAGTTCAATTGCTTTTCGAAGGCAAACCGGCTGGCGGTGCAACGTTTCATGGCTTTTCAGCTGAGCACCGTCTTAGCATTGCGTTTAAGTCTAAACGTTAGCTATTTATAGACGCTTCTGCCATGCTATTCACTACCGTTTTCCTGTGAAGTTTTATTGAAACGAATTCCTTTAAAGAACAAACGTTCATTGAAGCTGTACTCGCACCCAACACATCGACAAACGCCGACGTTCTGTTTTCTTCTCGATCTTTTTTGCGGTAATTAAGTCAGTGACATCATTATTTGACTACACTTTGGAGTTCTTTGACTTAGCCCGCTCTAAAAGGTAATACGCGAATGATATCATCGCACAAATGGATTCACCGCGCAAATAATGATGATGAGACTCAGTTATCATAAATTCGAGATCGCTTGCGGCGCTCATTTTTGACTGCAACGTGATTGGGTTTAAAATGTTTTCATTACAATAGGAAAATTTTGGAATTGTGTCGTTTGGAACTGTTACAAGGCCAGTTAAAAAGAGTCTCGTACAGCATAAGAATCGCTGTGTTTGCGCTGCACAGGAAGCTTTGTGCTCTTGTTTTGATTTTTTTTTTATCAAAGCCGGATGGGAGATTAGAGTTCAGAGTGTGTTTTTGACATTCTATGCTTTGTGCTGTTAAAAAACCTTCTAAGCAGATTTACAAAGACGGAATAAATTATGGAATTTCAAGTATGAAAAGTTGTAGGTATGAAAGATAATATTCACAAATATTTAAAAAAAAAATGCAAGGTTTTTATTTGCCCTAAAAACAAAGCTTTTACAATTCACTTTTCTCTCTCCAGGGTGGTCTCAAAGGGATTTTCCACATGACAGCAAAAACATATTGTAAGTCATTTCCAATTCACAGAGCACAAAAAACAAGCTCCATTTGTTGTTTTGATTCTCCCGGAAACATCGCAAAGAGAGTTTTAATTGGAAAAGAATTTTTTAAGCCGGATTTATTCACAACAGCGACGACTCTGCTTGTGGCCGTGCAATTGAGACGCGTAGAACGTTCGGATAAACTGTAAACACCAACAAACTAAAGGTCTACGTAGACGTGAATGCTACAGATTAATTTTCCGTCGACGGCGTTGATGATGTAACATGAACAGATGATGAGGTTCCTGGGAATCTCCACGCAATGACCTCATGTTCAAACACATCTTCACACTCGTCAAAATCGATTCAACGCAATTCATTGCTAATTGATCTGAAATATTTGTGAGGTCATTGACGAAGCAGGAAAACAACAAACTCCCCGTGAATTATTTAAGGTGAACGCGAGATGAAAAAAGCTTCAAATGCTTCAATTGATGAGTGCGATAAGAGCAAGGCTATCTTGAAGTATTCAAATTGTTCTCATTGCAGCCGGAAAGTTTGACTAAAAAGACTTTATGAGTGAATAATTAAAGCGGAATGTTTCAAATCAAGTCTGAAAACAAACTTACTGGCTGTTTGAAGCATCTTAAAGCACAGCAAAATTTGATCTGAACTTGTGAAAAGATCTAAAATTGATCTAACACAATTTATGCATTAATTTGTTCTTTTCGATCAATTTTGTTCGTCGCCAATTAAACCCTTCGTCAAAGCGCTTCAAATGCAAATTTTACAGACACTTGCTTGATTGCTAATTTCAACGCTACATCAATTCATATTCATTGCATCAAGTCTGCTTGATACTTTTTTTTTTAAAAAATACGGTAAATGTAATGTCACACAATGTGAATTATTTTGAATATAAATGAGCGGCGTTTGTGTTATACAATTGCAGTTTCAGTTAAGTCGTAAAAATTATGTCATCATCAGCTAAAAACGCGCATGAAATAATTTGTTGAGAAGCTTTTAATATGGTTTTTCATTCAGAATGAAAATGCTGACAAAAAGCTGTGGTTTTACGTGCCACTTCAGTTGAAATTATTTTTGGATGTCGACAGAGGAAAACCAAGTTGTGCTCTTCGACATTTTAATTTAATTTAAATCCATCTTCAGTTAATGCTAGCAAAGGATTAAAGTTAAATCAAAAAATGTGAAAAAAATTAACAACACTGAAAATGCAGAAAATGTTCTACTCAAAAGTCTATCACCGAAATATGAAAGAATGTTTGAATTTTTAAAAACAATTCTTAATTTATTGAGTTAGTCGTCAAAGTTACTTGAGTTTTATCGTCGCAAACAAATCAATAAATTGCTAATTTATAAAGTATCTTCCAAAGGATACTGCGGTTCTACTCTCGGTTTTCTGCCTATCAACATTTTGAACTCAGATCGCAATTTGGTGTCCATGAACAAATAGAGAAACGGTCTGTAAGCTATTGTAAGAAATTCACAAAACTGGAAAAATTGTCCAAGTAAAAATGTTGTTCCAAATTGAACGAGGTCGAACAGGTTGAAAACATAAAATAACATCCGTGGAACGTCGAAAACTATTGCAATCAAAATAAGGACAAGCAACATGTCGTTTACAAAACTGCGGTTTAAGAAAGATTTTCTTAACAGCTTATGCAAGATTAAAGAAATCAAAAGCAGATTGAGAATGAAAATCATTCTAAGTATTTCGTAGAAAGTAAAACTGCTGCTTAAATCGTCATAGCACTTTTCTTCAATACGTATTATGTTCCTGATATACGGGACAGCCATAATGAACACGATAAACCAAGGAAAAATGCACAAAATAGGTTTCTTAATTTTAGAAAGAACTTCTCCAGTGAACAAATAAATGATAATCATAACAAGGAACACTTCAATTGCAATTCTCGTGAAATGATAAGCCACCAAAATAATCTCACAAACGATTCCAAAAGTTTGAATTAGTTCGAAAACATTTTCATCCAGAACAATAACAATTTTCATCGCATCAATTAAGTCAGCGATTGCCAGACTGAGCAATAAAATCTTCACTGTTGAATTAATGTGCTTCTGCGTCAGGAACAAGCGGATGATGACCATATTTGCTATCACTCCAATGACAGCGATAACGAGCATCACCAAGGCAACCACTTTCAGGAACTTCTTGTTGAAGAAAAATCTTTCTGGATAATCATCAAAGTTGAACTCTTCGATGTTGGAAAAGTACTCGGTCGCGTTGCTGCCCATTTTTAAGATGCCCTTGAGGTTTTTCAGTCGTCAAGTTTAATAAAAAAAATATTGCTGTGACTGGGCGGCGACCGTCTTCTAGAACTCTTAATCAGAAACTGAAGCTTATCAAAAGTTTAATGACGTTTGGCATTGGTTTTTGTGTATATTTTTATATTTTTCGGATGACCTATTCTTGTAAACATCGAAAACAAATTATTTTGAGATAATTTGAATCAAAAAGTATACAAACGTTCTTTATTATCACTTTTAAAAAGTATTTAAAAGCTTCTGAAACTTGATTTTGTTCACTGTCTCATATCAACTTAAAAACATAAGCAAAATACACAAATCAAGCCTGCATGAGACATGCGAGACACATTTAGAGATGAAAAATTACTCGCTTTACAGCTTAAATTGATGAAATTTTACCTATAAATTGTAATTCATCGCTGACAGTAACTCAAAGTGTTTCAGTCAACGTCCCTTAGCACGTTTGACATTGTATTCTTGGCGAAAATTTTCTTTAAATCGAAACTGAACTCAATAGTTCATTAAAATATAGAGATAAGGCTGATAAACAACTGAGATGAATTCGATTGCGTGAGTCAAGTAAGCAAAAAAGTGGCTTACTAATCAGCTGAATTATCAAAAAATGGATCCAAATCGAACAGTAAAATCGTTTTTGGCAAATTCAAACCAATTTGAATGATAATCATCAGGAGAAGGAAATCATTGGATAAGTGCAGGGCGAAGTAAAGGTTTGTCGTCTTCTTCTGATAAATAGTGCAAATTAGCAAGACAGCTGGAAGCAGCAGCACTTGCACTCGTTCCAAGTTCACAAGGAGACTTTGCGGTTGTTCGAAGCACACTTCCTTTTGGAAGTCGATGTTGGTTGCATAGACGGTTTTTAAAAGCAGCGTTACCAGCCAAATGAGCCAAATATTCGTATTTCTGAACGTTTCCGATCTGACGATGGCGCTACAGAACGAGTTTGGAGCAATTTTCACAGAATGATCCAAAATCAAGGTAGATACGCACACGTGATAAGATCTCGTGACATCGACAGCAAAATTTTGCAAATTGATTGAATTATGAACACATTTCCAATGACGGCGAACACTGTGAACACTGCTAGATACACTGCGATGGCATCCAAAGCGATTGGCTGTTGTGTGAATCGAATCTTAATGCTTGGATCTAAAGTTTAAGTTGACTGAAGTTACCTGTTTAACGTTGACCTAGTCATCAATGTCAATTAGAAAAGTCAAACTTGGATTTATTATGGTCAATTTTGGAGTTTACTGGTTGTGCGAAACCGATTTCAAACTCTCTGAATGTTCCTCAAATATGTTGCATTTGTCATCACTTTTTGATTGTCCAAGTACGCAATGAGTTGAAGCTGTTGCTAGCCTGGATGATAAGTCAGTCATGTTTGCGCGTACACTTTCGTCATTGAATGACAAACTGGCATTAAATCAAGTGACTTATTCTAAATATAGCTGGAGATCAATTACGAATACGTTAAAATATATTTTCAAGTCTTAATTTTATTTCAATACAATTCAGTCATAAAACATCTTCAAACTTACAGAACTAATATTTTCCTTCACTCTCATTGTTCACCCTCGTCATTTTCCAACAAAAATGACTCTTGCCGAGCGAGGGGACGGCATCGCAGTTCACTAAATTCATTTCGGAAATTTCTGCAGTACCAAACATAGAAAAATGGTTTATAGCCGAACGTAAAAAACAGGAAAAAGTGAGAATAAAAAGCTAATTCTATGCTATAACCATCAAAGAAATCTTTATTAAAAATAGCTGCCGAAGAACCTACGATTAAAATTACATACAGCACCAGCATTCGGAGAAGCATGTCGTTGGTGTCACTTCGCCACCAAAAGCGACCGCGAATCACTTTGTGTATTATTGGGAAGATGACGAGAACCAAAATCACTGCTGCTCTCACACATTCAATCACCACATCAGCATAATCAAAGGAACCGAAAGTTGTTACACAAAAGAATTGACCCAGAACCCCTCGACTTCTGTGTTGTGAGTTGATTGCATACGCTCTCATAACAATAATTGAAATTATCCAAATCGCAGCGCTGCAGATGTTGACCCATCTTGATCGCAGGTCCCTTATGAACAACGTCACTGCGATGAAAACGCAAAACTGAACTCCGGCAAGCTCGGCTGTGTACGTCGTAAACAGAAGCAAGTTGCAGGAGTATTTCCAGGAGAAGACTCCATTGGCGAAGTTTTGCATCCAATAAAATGATGGAAGCATAATGGCGATAATCAGATCACTTATCGTCACGTGCAGCAGAAGTGAGTGAATCGGAGACTTCAAGTGTTTTCGTCGCGAAACCGCTCGGATGACGAATATGTTCGCTGGCACTGCGATCAGTACAACTATTGCATAGTATACATTCAAGATGATTTCTCTTAACATTTCAGCATCTCGAACCTTGAAGTTTTGCATGCGATGTCTTTCAGATCGATCTTTTTCAATTGCACTTATTGTTGCGTTCAGGTAGACGGTAATGTTGGCCATTTTTGTGCCGAAATTTAAAAATATGAACCAAAACCTTCGCTTTTACTGATTGCACTTTGTGAACTGACCCGAAAATGACAAAAACAAACTTTTTTCTAAAAATAAACCGATTTATGACGACAACATTGGCTTTTGATGTTCCATCAGCATTGACACAGGGCGAAAATTGTTCTTAGGGTTCATTAAGCCAAAGTTACAATGTTTTGAAAACATCGAGATGATGCAAAATACGATTGACCCAAGAACAGTTATGTTGTAAGGGCTGTAAAGGCTGAAGCAACCTTCAAAACAACAAAACCGGTCATAAGAATGTTTACAGGAAAAAACTTTTATTGTTGTCTAGTTATCGCTGGATTTTGTTTATTAAAACAACTTTTGATTGCCTAATTAAAACTGATGATATCCGCACAATGCTAGCTGATGCAATCTTTCATTAAAAAATGCTTTTAATAACAGTTAGAACACTAAGCTTCTGGTAATTAAACAATTAAAGTCATCCTTTAAAATTAGGAGACATGAGAGAAGTCTGTCAAAATATTTCAAGAAAGGCCAATTACGTGTCATGGAAAGTTTAGGCATCGTTGAAGCAATGTTAATTTTATTTCATCGGTTTATCAGTTTTTTCATCAGATGTTCATTATTATGCTAAAGAATTATTGCCCTAGGTCTTGACTTACACATCGTACGGAAACAAAACATGTTGGTATTGAAAACTATGCAACAAAACCGTAACGACGTACGTTAAATTAAATTATGCTATAAAGTGCTTGAGTCACTTGACGGATACTTCAATAAATAGTCAAGACTGTCCAAACATGTTGATATCATAAAATTTCAATCAGCTTTTGTCTTGAATTCGTGTAAAACTAAGTCAACTTGTGTCAACTTAGAATGTTTCTGACAGAAGTGAACAACAAACACATCCAACACAGAAGAATTCATGAAAACTGAAATTTACCTAAACTATATAACTATACGCGTTTCTATTTGACAACGTGTGCTTGAACTAAGACTTGGTTTAAGTTCCTTTCAGAATTTATTTTGAATTTTTGATTAGCTATATAACTCGCGTTGTCAAAACAAAGGTTTTAATCAAATCGATTTGCTGTCAACAGCGATAGTTAGTAGCAGCAACAATAATAGGCACAAAGAACAACAAATGCTGTAGTTATAAGCTTGTGATCCATCAGTTCAGTTGACGTTGGAAGACTCACATGAAGACTGGAACAGTCAGAAAACTTAAATATTCACCATTTTGAAAGACTCTAAGTTGAAAACAGGAATAAAAAAGATGAAGCAGTTGGCAAATCAAATGTGCTCGGAAAAGTTCCCAAGAGAATAGGAATAACGAACGTAAAAATAGCATAAAAACATGCGAAAGCCTAGCAAAATTATGCATTCAAACGCCGTGTCATCGATTTACTGATAGCAACTTCCTAAGTCAGATCATAATGCAGGTAATTAGTTCTTGTTTGATTAAAATGCAGCAAGCTCACCTTAGCTTGCACAACTTTTCAACCTGCAGCTCGTACTTGCGGTTGTATTCCAGCATCGACATCGAGTAAATCTTTTTTGCACCTGATATGGCCGGATTTTCCATCACCAATGTCAGGTTTTCGAACACAAAAGACACGAACGGCGCAGTCACCAGCATGAAACTCAAAAGCGTTAAGTTGAAAGCACAAAACAGCTTTGACAACTTCGTGGGCCTTCTTTCCAATGACACAACATTTTTAAGTCAAACTTGAGAACACTTTCCAAGTATCCAACTGATCGCACATCCTCTCCCTTTGAGTTTGCTGCTCGATACAAAATTACGACCGTTTTGAATTTCTTCCCATACGTTGTCTTCGAATGCATACCTAAATATTTTACGAGCCCTTGCTGCAATGTCTCTTTTAAAGTTGTCGAAGCTTGACAAACTGTTTTTGAAGTTTAAAATAACCATCCAGAAATGCGCAGAAAATTTCCACATCTTTGCTGAGCGAAGAACGTGGTATATTTTTCTTCGGATACGGTTTTGCTCCATTTTATAGCTCGAATACGGTAAATTGCTCTCCAGACATCTCTGCTGCAGTCTTCGCAAGTGTATTTTAATATTGTCGCTTCTTTCTTCAGCTTCTTTTTGATTGGCTTTTATTGATAGCGTTAGCAGAATGTCAGCTCAAGCTTCTCGCGAGCGATCACTGGTTTTTTTTTCCGAAGGTGTCGTCGATGAGGCAACTCGCTCAAATGAGCTGGTTTTGCAATTTCAGGGGCAGATGGCATTTTTCTGGCTTGAATGTTCTTCCCAAGTTCTATAGTGTCGACAGTTTTTACGGTAAGATCAGGTTGTGCTGGACTCAATTTAGGTATTTGTCACGTTTCTTTGACTTCCACTTGCATCTAAACCGCTTTTGCATCATGAACATTGTCAACAGCCACGTTTTCTTCTTGGTTCGATTTCGTAAACGGATCTTCCTCCATCTCAAAGCTTTCTTGCTAAACAATGACATTGTAGTCTTCAATTAAAAATTTCTGCTTGCAGACTCTACTGGGAATATTTGAGAAACAACAGCGTGAAAATTCTCAAGCTGCCAACTTTGAGCGTACTCTGCAGTTACTTCTGCAAATTCATCCCGACAGCAATAAGAATAATTGCTCTTGTAAGTTTTCCGGTAAGCAGCCATTTTTCAGTGTTGCAGAACGGTTTTCTCTAGCAAACAAGCTGAAGTAAAGCTGAGATTGGTTACAGGACCAGCATAGTGCATCCGATAATGTCAGGTTGAGATGGAAAAAGTTTGTTGGTGTAGTCATGTACTGACGTTTTGAAATGAACTGTAAAGATGCTTCCGACAATTTCGACTGCACAATCGAAACAACAATGAACGATGATACGAACTTCATATACAAATGATTCGAGATAAAGCACTTTAGTACCGGAAATTGGTGGAGTTTTTATTTGTTTCACTCTCAACACAACACAACTAGCTTAAACCGTCTGTCTTCATTTCGGGTCGATTTGATGGCAAAATCGGATTTAAATGCGTAGTGTTTGTTCGATGGAAAGTTTTTGTGATTCCAAACAAGAAGAATGTTGTTTACAAAAGCGCTAACGATTTACATAAGAGACCAGAGTGTCATATTTTGTTTCATCTCCATGTAAGACGTCTTCATGTGACGTGTTGTTAAGATTGCTTGGACAACAAAAAAGATGTTGAGACACTTCAAGAACGTTTTGATTCCATAGAGAGATCAAATAAATTATTCAACAAGCTTCGCACGTCGCCACTAATAAATTCCAGACTGATCTATGAATAAAAATTCATCAAATTATGCTGATGCAAATAAATCACAATCGCCAGCACAAAAAAATGACTTTCAGCATTTAACAAGTCGCTTCAGAGTTCAACCTGAATCATCGGATGACTTGTTTACTTGCAGTACAAGTCTAAGACTTCGGACGTCATCACTCGTTGAATGCAGAAACAGTCGGCACCACGCCAGTTTGAACTTCCTGCAAGCCATGTCCGTGCAGTTTTCGAAGCAAACATCATCGCCGAGATCAACAACAAGCACTTCTCAAATGCCGACTAATTCAAACCATTTTTGGCATTAATTATTTGTCCGGCGACGTCTGAAGACTCGAAACAGAATAAACAACTCAAATTATAGTTTTGTTCTGACGTCACAAGCCGCGCCGAACACAACACATTGCTACGAACGTGCGAGTGTAGTGATGGGAAGATTTTTGTTTTTACATGAAGCTCCACATGGTATTTTAATATATAAAACTTGCACAGCAAAACATTTTCTTAGTCACTTAACTCTCGGATATCAAATCAAACGAACGTGCTTCAGAAAAGCGGAGAAGAAATTTGAAATTCACCGAAGAAAAGAAATTCTAAGTGAAAAATAATTTAATTTAAATTGAACTTAATCTGTGGAAATAAAAGAAACTTGACAATGAAAGGAAAAGTTATTGCGCTGCTCGCCTTAATGGCAATTTGCGTCAACAAGTGCAACTCATCAGCAATCCCAATGTGGGAATATCTGTCGAAGGAAGAGAAGGTGAGAGTTCGTTAGTGACTTGCTTGACATGCGATTTTGTGTTTCATCAAATTGTTAACGGTGCAAGAGCGACGCTGTCAAAAAAATGCAAATGAACAGATTTACGAGCAGGCGAGAAATTTCAAAACAGCCACGCTGTACTTGAAGTGTGTTTCGCAATAGAAAAAGTGCCACTTGCATGCTTGCTTGTTATTTTTGTGAAAATAAAATTTGGTGAAAGCCACAAGCAGTATAAAATGCTCGTGAAAAACATCCAGAATTGAAGCGAACGATGCGAAAACCTTGGCAAGGTCACTTCTGACAGAACATTCCAACGAAGAGTGAGCGAGAGAGACGCGAGAAAAAAATGCAAATTACCGTAAGCAGCTTCTTCGCTGTACAATGGCACATTCCGGCGTGATTTTTCACAACTTTTCGGAAAACCCCAGACGCCAATGTGGAAAGTGGCGTTGTTTGTGATAAAATTTACACTTACAAAATGCCGATTGCAATTTTATTAGCAACTTCGCGGGCACGTAAATTCCCATCCGTTCTTCTTCCACAAATCTTTATTGTTTTGAATATGAATTTTAAATTTATTTTTTCGATTGCGCAGCGAGTGGGACGAGTCGATGCTATTCTTGGATATTTATTCTCGAGATGAATTCGCAAATAGTTTCGCTTTTGTTTTTCTTCTTCTATCCCGAGTCTCTCTCGAAAGAATTTCCTTATGAAGACAATTTCATAGACAACCGACGGGTGAACCCGGACACAGGCCACAAGAGACTCCAAAAATATCTCCACAATAAAACCGCATTGGATTGGATTAAAATTCTTTTGGAATTCTTGTTTTTGTTTGGCGTCGTCAATCGGTCGCATCAGCCACTCACTCTGTTGATAACGAGCCAGGCCAGATTTATTTGTTTCGGGGCTTTTAGACTCTTCATTAAGCTGCCAGCCATTTCACGAGTGTCACTTAATCAATTAGCGCTTGTCGAAGCATGACACGATGCTAATAAACATTGCAAACTGATAAGTCAGCGATGTCGCAAAAAGTGAAGTTTTACGGGGGGAAAGCTGGCCATAAGCTAAAGGGAAATAAAAGTTTATTTGCTTGTCTCGAAAATGTAAATCGAAACCTCGTTTTGAGTGTGTCGTACAACTTAAGTGTCGCATAAAATGTTAATTTTATCGGTGTGGCTTTTCAAACTGCACATCTTTTCATCTTCACGCTTGCCTCAAGCAAAAACAAACAGCAAATTTCACGTACAGTCCTTGACGTGACGCAACAGAGGTTGAATAAACTTTCTTTATGGATTATCGAAATTTAATGTCGAGCGACGCTTAGCATTGCAAATAGCAGAACTCTATTCAAGTCGAAATGCTTGAGGGAAATTCCTGACGGTGAAAAAAATTCGATATCCATATGTGCACGTGAAAAACAAGACGACAAAGCAAAAGAAATACGAGAATCAAGTAACAAAAGATCGAACTTTGAATAGAATTTTGATGAAACGCAAAAGAAACGAGAAAACGAGCAAATTGAATTGATAGACAAAACTTTCGTCATCAATTTTTCCTTTTCTCTATTCGCCCTTCGCCGCCCCCAACATGAATTTGTGATTTAATTTGCGATTCCTTTTTGCCTCCACAGATGTCTCATTTGTATTCAATGTTCACCAAGCAAGTTCAGGTCTACTGCAAAGACCAAACCATCGGAGATGCGTCTCGATGCAAGAACGAGATGATGCTCTACGGAGTCGTCAAGCTGAGCGGCATGGACGAATCGCACCTCGACGAGATGGACCCGTATCAGAGAAATGCCAATACCATACGTGAGTGTCAACCAGAAATCATTAATCCTTGTCAATTGACGACCACGCACGATTGAAGCAGCACTCAGTATCTCCGAAAACGTTTCGCGTTGCTTTGTTTACAATCAATCGCAGATGAACTCTAAAGCGAGGCAATCGAGTAACAAGACTCGATATTCAATTCCGATATAAAATCGTGATTGACCTTTTTACATTCATCGGAAAACGAGAGAAATCAAAATACTCGTTGCCTTCATGATGTACGTTCAATGATTTATATTACAATCATCATTTGGAAGATTATTAATCGAGCACGAGAGTTTTCCTTTTTGTTGCTTGCTTGCTTTGCAACTCGTACAGGAAATATTTCGGGGTTTGGGGATGGTTCGAGAGTTACGTCAAAGCTTTTTATAAGAAAAAACTTTAGTCAGTCTTGTGGTGAAGCATTAGGAAGACTCCAGTGGTCACGTCCAAGTGCTTTTGAGGTTGATTGTTTTGAGTTATTTTATCACAGGTTCCCAACGGAAAAGATTTTTTAACTGAATTTAAAACTTGCAGCTAACTCTGCACTTGTTTAATGAAAAACTTTCGAAAGCTTTAGTCAAGCTTTTTTCCATTTTCTACAACAAAACTTTGATTTCAATACTAATTAAGTTTAAAATAAAACTCCATTTTCAATTAAAAAGTTTATTGCAACTTCTCAGTTTTAATAACTTGAGTGACTAGCAACCGTAGAAACCACCTTCACCCACGAACGCCCCTTCATCTTCAATTCTAGAAATCGTTTAGGAGAAGAAAAAAATTTCAACGTGCCTGCCTAGGCTTCATCTCATTTATCTTTAACACATCGAATGTGTGTTTTCAAGATTTATGTTAATCACGTTGCGGCTTCTGCCTGCCGCGTTGTGTATTATCGGCGCTCATTTTTACATGAGAAACCGTAAAATTATTCGCAAAACGATTTGCAAATAGAAAGAAAACACAATTCTGAGTGTGGAAAAAATTGAAATACGGAAGAGAAAATCGAATCGATGAAGGAAGTGGCCTCGTTAAAAATTATTTGCATTTTGTGCTGCCGCTTAATTTTTTCCCTCACCTTTTGGTGCTTTCCTTCGAACGAAAACGACGATAAGTGTGCTTCACATCGACTATTCACTCAACTTTGAACTTTTTAATAACCGTTTATTGATTTCTTTCAGTTTGGGACTCGATGATGGACGGTCAAGACGCCGGTGTCAAAGATGAACGCCAGCAAGTCTTGCAGAATGAACAATTCAAGCAACAAAATCCATTATTCAGTCATGAAGTGACTGGTAATGAGGAAGTCGGTGACTTGGGAAGCACCAATCAATACGACGATGATGTGCACAATAACTATTTACATGAGGCAACGAACAATAACTACGCCTATGCCTACAAGCCAAATGACCTGGAGAGCCATGAACACTTGGAACAAAACACAAACTATCTGATGGGTTCGATGGTGTCGTACATGATGCCTGATGGCTCCCCGGTCAAGGACGCGTCGTTGAACACTTACCCGAAAGACGATGACCGCAATGACATGGTCATGTCAAGCGGAAGAATGCCAACCATGCAGCAGCTATATGACACGGTCAAGACCATGGACGAAGAGCCTATGATCATCGTCGAAGCTCCGCCAACCACAACAACCAGTGCGCCGTCGAGAACGATAAGAACGCTGTATGGCACTTATCGAATCCATTAACAAATTAAGAAATTCAGTCTCAGAGTTCTGCACGCTCGAATCTTGCTTTGATCTTATTTATTTATTTTTTCATCCTTTTCTCTCTGTTTAGATGCTAAATTAGTCTTAAAAAATCAAAGGAAATATCCCGCGGCAGTTTTCCTTCCCATGAAGGCTGAAAGTGCCGCGCGGTATTGATTAAGTATTCCATATTGTAATGGAAAAGTTGTCTCAATAATTAACTAAATGTGTTAAGGCCCAACTCATCCTACTTTTGTTGTAGGATCGTCGTTTTGTGATTATTGAATTAAACCCAACATGATTGTTATTAGAATAATTCACGAAGAAAAAGTGCTTTTAAGGAAATAAACTTTTTTACCTAATTAAACAAATTTCTTGATTCAATTTGCAAGGTTAATTGTTGTTTGCTGTGCATTGAAAGTTTTTCAGTTTGCGCTTGCACTGTTTTGCTGCTCAACGGGCACACAAAAAGATGAAAAGGCTATGGTTTCATCCAGGTAAAAAGTTTTCAAGTAAAAACATCGGCAGCAGCGGTGATTAGAATATTAAATTTCACTTTGGATGGAAATTCTTGTGAAATTTGCGCTGCAACGAGAAAGCGGATTTGTTTGACATCAAGGCAGCCAATTTGAAGGTTTTTATGGAAAATATCGCATCAAATTTTAGCACATCAAACGAGGGCGACTTTTTCTGAAGAACTTCAAAGCACTGCTTTTTGTAGCAATTAGTTCCGTGTTTCAGTCATGTTTTCAACTAACAGTTATAGCTCTAACAGTTTTTTTCGTTGCACACCTTTTACTCACCAATATGGTTATACAAATGAGAAATGCTAAAGTGTAAACTGAAATGCAATTTTATGATGTAGTTTTACTGCACAAAAACTTGTCCTGAAGGTGAAACAAAAAGAACGTCAAACATGATGATTTGTTTCTGATTTTCATGCAGTGACAAACTGGATTGGGTCAAAGAAAGTGAAAAGGTCGAAGGTTGCTTTAAAGCTGATTCAATTGTGTCCTAAAAATATGAAGAAATGTTGATGCCTGTTTTGTTTTCCCAATCAAATAACGACGAATAACCAAATTGTTGTTTTATTTGTTTGATGTGGCAGCAGCAGCTGTATCAAAATTGATTGAAACCCAAAAAATTAAACGCTAATAAATGCTTATAACCTGTATTTTGACACCTGAAAATTAATATTAAAATTTCAGGCTTCTCAAATCTCAGTTTACACTAGAAAATGAAGCAAAATCTTTTCCGTTCGAGATAATATCAAAACCGAAATCATAACAATGCTGTTGATCTAATCTTATACACAAGGCATCCCAGTGGTAACACCTTTTGATTGCCATGAGATAGAAGAAAACTGCACCAGTTTTGCGCTTGAACTCATCTCGTTGTTTCGTAACGACGAAAGTAATCTGAAAAGCTTCTCAAAACTTCTGACAAGCTTTTGAACTTTCACAATGAAAAAGTTTTGAAGAGTCTTGAAGTGTTCATCAAAAATTCAAGAATAATATTCACTGAAAACTTATTCAATTTAGTGTTGTCACAGGAAACTTAAAAATGTAAACAGAATTTCGAAAAATCAAACAGAAGAATTAAATGAAAACAGCAATTCAATCGAAAGTTTGAATTTCAAATTTAGCATTTAGGAAAAAAATGTTATCTGAAATTTAAAATTTTAATTTCTCGCAGATAAACACTGTTTTTTGTTTGAATTGTAGATTAATCACAAATTATTCACTAATGAAAGCGGAAAATGCGCAGTCATGACTGTAAGCACACAGAATCTAAGCTAGTTTGGACTAAAAACACTTTTCGAATTGGTTTTCATGATTTATTTGCTGTTACCTATTGCCAACTAAACATTCAAGCTAGATTGAACTGCGCTATTAGATGAAACGTGTAAATATATCTTTGTTTTCTATGGTTTTAAAGCAATTTGGTCTAAAATTGAGTTTATCGGGCTATGCTGCCGTGTGTTTATCCAACCCAAAATAATGACAAACATAACAGTGCATAATAAATTCATTAGGCTTGATACTATCATTTCGACTCAGTCTTTGCAAACATCAAATCATAAATTAAAGTCCCAATAAAGCTTTGATTATCAACATTAGCGCAGATTTCCAAATGACATAATGATTTTTCTTAGTTTTGTGTCTCTTTTGATATCATTTCAAAAAGCATTTTAAAAAGTTTGTCGTAAAAGTTCAAAAAATAAATGGAAATCTGAAAAGATTGCCAAGAATAATCTCGGTTCCATTTATATTGATTTATCAATCTTTGACACCTCTATCTATGTATGTTCATCAAAGGTATATATATGCTTCTGTCTCTTCCAATATTTCCCAGTTTACTTTTGGAGATTTTTTTGTCGTGCGACTCCGATTCGAGTCTCAAGATTCTACAGAAAATGATATGATTACGATTTTTGTTCCTTAGAATTTCACTGGCGGTACCAATCGTTGAAGAAATTGTTTTTTTTTCAAGATCTTACATTGTCCATAGGCAGGTGAAGCACTGAATTCGATATTTCTTTTATAAGTTTAAATATTCAGTGCTAGAAATTCCCACAAAGCCAATGCCACAATTTTACTATTAATCTAATAAATAATGGAGTTTGAAATCTTCTTAAACAGCTTCTAGTCACGTTTAGTTACGGAATTGGGGCAAGGGTAATCTCGTTGTCGGGGGGACTGTGGAGTTTAAAGCCACTTCATCATCTTTGCAGTAGCCTAGCACAATCCCTGTTGAACCTAATGTGGATAAAAAGGTGAACCACACGTTATCAGGAAATTTCCAAGAGAAAAGATATTAAAGCGATTCACTTACAATCGAAATTGGGATCCCACAACGTTGGAATTAATACGAGCGCGCCTTCGGAGAAATTTTCAGCCATAAACATCGATTCGCAAGGGTACAAACATACAAAAACTTCTCTTACCTGATATCGAAACGATTAAGCCAAAGATAACCAATGCAATCGCCGGAAGCTTTTCACGACTAAACAACGAGTGCGGATCAAGTTTAATGAAGATTAAGCCGGGCAAGATATAGGACAGCGGAATTGCCGCCAGAAGACCCTGTAGAAAAAATGAAAGATGGCTTTTTGTAAACTTTAAGCGTGGTTGTTTTTAGGATTAATTCTGGTGTGGGAGATAATGGGGTCATTTAATGGTGATGGTGAAGAACTTTCAAAGAGGTGTAAATGTCGAGGGTTTTAAAGAAAACAATACAAATTACTTCAAGACTTAACAAGTTACAAGAAAACCATTCAAAAATTGACCGTTTTGGAAGTTGAAATGTTCTAATTACTCTGAACTATAAAATTGTATGGTTTCAAAAACAGTACACATTATTCATTACTTTCAAAACACCCTGGCGAAGCTGTCAACGCTTCATACTAAATTTGTCTTTGACATCACATAAAAAAATTTCTCTGACATCATCAACATAAATCCCTCTGATAAATTGTTGACCATAGAAAAGGCTTTGCGCTTACGTTTAACTCCAAAATAGGTCCAAAACATTCGCTGGTGGGCGAGATGAAAAATGCGGAAAACACGACGAACAGCGTGATTATCAAATCCTACAGGCAGAGAATGGAACGAGGATAAAGATGAGAAATAGCTTCATAAGTCAACGAGGCTTGTAATTAAGTGGCAATTACCTTGTCTTCGGAGTCTTCTCTGTTTCGGGGATCCACGTTTTTGTCGTACTCCACCAACTCGTGAGAATAGAAGCGTTTGATTTGAGTTTTAATTATCTGTACGTTGTGATAGAAGCAATTCAGGCATTAATTCTCTGTCTTTAAGCATTTTCCGTTTCCTTTAATTTAATTAAGCATTACCTCGCGCGAAACGAAGCATTCGAGTGGAAACGTTAGCAAGATGCTGACGCAAAACAGAACGCGTGCCAGGTTCATGTCGTCGTAGCAGTAGTTTTCAAGTAAATCGCCTGAGATGAAAAACAAAACAGAAAAGCACAAAAGTTCATTTGATCTCTTTTCTTTTACTGCTTATATCAAAAGCAATTAAATTAAAGTGGGAAAATAAATTACCCTGCGATAGCGTCGTGAATGTTGCATAGCCCGCGACGCCAAACAGTGTAGCAACAATCCAAGCGAAGCTATAGGTGTAATAAAAAATTAATGCCAAAAGTGGCGCGGAGCTTTAAAAAGCTTACCCAACCGAGAGATGTGTTACTTTCTCCCAGCGCTCCAGACTCGAGTCCTTCATAGACTGGTAAATGAGAAACGTGTTGTGGTGGCACATGAAGGCAAACGCCATAATGCCTGTTGCTGAAAGGATGTCAGGCTGCGCGAACTCGTATGCATCAGCTGGTCTTGGTCTGTTTGGGCCAAAACAGAGAACAAAGCTCAGTAAGTGAAAAACCAGTGTGAGAATCACTTGGTGCTTTGGTGGGAAGTTTTCGTAACGTTTATGGGCAATTGCCTCAGAAATTGCTGTTCATGTTATTGTTCGTGGTGAAGAAACAAGGGAAACTCAAATAAACAACTCAACTGGTTTGTTCAGCTTCAAACTTTTTGTTTGTCTTCTTGTTCTCGTGATTTTCTTTTTCCTCGAATTTTCAAATGCAAAAACTTTCCACCTTTTTCGTTCGCACATAATGAAGACTTTTACTTGGTTTTAATGTAAGATTAAATCACAGCTCTGACTACGGAAATATTTCTTCTTTTTTTCACTTACACATTTGCATAATCACCGTTGAAAAGTTTATAAATCACGGCCAGGAGAATCATCACAACTGACATCAAACTAAAAGAAGAAGCACAGTGTGATATAAAGCCCGGAAGTAATCAAAATTACCAGAAAGTGTGCTACTGCAGACGCGAAGTTCTTCAAGGTCGTCATTTTCTTTAAATTTTTATCTTCAGAGTGCAAGATCAAAGCTTTACGTTCAAGTTTTAATACTGAATGATGTGCCCGAGATGAACCTAATGCTTTTAAAAGTTTCCAAAATAATTTCTAACACTTTGCTATATAAGAAAGCTTTCGCAATAAAATTTCTTTAGCACTCGTTTGAAGCTAAAGTTGAAGTTAAGCTATAAAATAATCTTTGCAAGCTTTCATCATGAGTTTTTCATCATGAGTTGGGTAACACATCTATCAGCACTTTCATATTCATTTTATGTATCAAACTTTTTTCTTTAAGTGCAATCAAAACTTTGCTTGCACCAAGAAAGTTTTGAAATTCTGAACATATTGTAATAAAAGTTAAAACAGCTTTTTTTCCTGCAGTCAACGCGTCTACGGTAACTTTGTGTTAACACAGTTCACCCTTAAGCTTTGGGTAAAGTTTACGATAAAAACAATTACATGTTACCTTATGAAACTGATTTTGGCGAGACGTGAGACGTTTTTATACAAACAAAGAGGCGTCGTGACGAACTGCAAATGGAACATTTTCATTGAAAATTTATTATATCGTACATCATCGTAAATGTTTGCATAGGATACACACCAGAGTAACAAGGAAAACGATAAAGAAGCGGACTGAGCCCATTGAGGCGCCCAATGTTGGGACGAATCGTACGAGAACCTTTGAAAGCGTGTCACCGACAACGACATTATAAGAAATCATGGCTACATAAATGGAGGGAACAAAATGTCGCAATTGAGTTAAAACATATGTAAGTTACAATCAAGGCCTTGACCTTGTCGACTCTCACTTGTTACATAAGAAAACTGTGAAATTTTAAGAGAGAATAAAAACTTTACCTAAAAACGGATACAGAAACTGTAGAAACGAGAGTAAATAATAGCCACCGCTGCCAAAAGCACTTTCCATGACGCTGGGGTAACTCAAACGACCTGATAAATGGGCTGTTTTGATCTGAATAAATAATTGAAGAACGAAACGGCAGAGAAAGATATCGAATGGGTGAATAGCAAGCGCTCGAAGCGTAAAACTTCTAAAATTTGTTTGATGGCAAACGGAAGATTAAAAGTTTTAATGAAAGGCAATTCAATTTACCATGAGTCGGAGGCTGTAGTCGGTGATGACTGCAACGAACACCAGCAGAATCAGGCCGACGCCGTAGCCAGCCCTTACGAGAGCCTGTTTAAGAATTTTAAAATGTGAAAAATTGAGGGGCAAACAATGGGCAAACCTACGTAGGGAATTCCAATAACACCGCTGCCAACAATGGAATTTATGTAATTAAATGAAGTCTCCGAGAGCGATGATAATGAGTCATCCATGTTGATGCTTTCGTTCTGGAAGAGAAGACAGATCGGAATTAAGGAATTTCGTTTGATGTCGTTTGATGTGCACTCGAGGACGCAGGAGTGAAATCGAAACGAGAATCAATGAATCTCTCATCGAAAATCAACAGCTTGAATTACAGTGAGAATCATATTATTACGGACAAGAAATTTGTGTCCCAAAAATTGA
>JPYR01000641.1:8804-43004 GCA_000775305.1 Belgica antarctica | reverse complement strand
AAATTCCAACGAAATCATCAGAATTGCCTTCAAGTTTTTTGGAAATATGCAATACCCAGAGTATACCTCAGCTCATTTTAATCGGTTGATAGAGAGAGTTAGTCAATGGAAATGATTTCTTTCATTCTCGTATCCTATAACAACACAAATTGTCGTTTTCTGTTACCGCGTTTTTTATAAGTGTGATTAGTTTTCTTTTTGCTTTGATATTTATTGCTAAGAGAAAGAAGAGTGAGTAAGAAGGAATTTTTGTTCAACAAAATTTCACTTGAGCTGGGTTTGATCTAATGCTTGTTATTTCTTTCACTGATTTCTTGGATTTAATTTTTCCGAGATTGTATAAGTCGCTTATTGCTTATTTTTATGAAAAGACATTTTTCTTTCTAATTCGGGTGTAGTTTGTTTAGTTACAATACGAAGAAAAGTGTGTAGGAGGGAGATAGAGAGAAAAAGCGAAAAGTTGTATAAAAAATCTATGATTTGACGCCTTGACTTGTTCACATTTCTAACAGAAATCTATTAACAGATTAAAAAGTAACAAAAAAATAATAACTTATTTTTCCTTTCAAAAAATTTCGTAAAAAACAAAACCAAAACGTTA
Source organism: Belgica antarctica (assembly GCA_000775305.1). Classification (NCBI taxonomy): domain Eukaryota; kingdom Metazoa; phylum Arthropoda; class Insecta; order Diptera; family Chironomidae; genus Belgica; species Belgica antarctica. The sequence continues at coordinate 42,403 of JPYR01000641.1, read as the reverse complement.
TGATTGATTATAGCCCATGTAAAATGGCAACTGAAAATATTTTTATCGAGCTTTTCTTCGTTAGTTTTCACTCAATGTGGAACGCGTTCAAGAACTCGTTCTCCGTCGTCTTAATATTATTAAAAACTATTCTACTTAGTTATCATCTAAAATTTCATCTAGTAAAGTTAATTTTATTCTTCTTCTTCAATTTCTGGGGAACTTTTTTAGTTATCCATCACAATCCTCCTTGATATTAAAAGATGTTTTTGCGTCTTTAAACTTGTTTTTTAAACGATGCTTTGAGCGATTCAGCAAACAGTAGAATGATCAAAAAACAAATTACTTCTCTCTTTCTCGTCAAAAGTTCTCGTGATCCACAGGAGTTTGTTTGTATAGTACCTTATTATAAAATATAAGTTGAAGGGGGAAGCATATTTTCATTTTGTGGTCATTTAGAAGTTTACGTCTTCACAGCTATAAATTTTAAGATGGGGGATTGGAGTTGCGGATAATAATGATGATGGGATAAAAGCTACACATGTCTCGAGAAGGAGATGGAAGGGGCAAGGAAAATTGTCAACAAAATTCGTAAATAAATTTCATCGAGTCACACAAACTGGAGATGGAAGACAAGAGAGAGAGAGCGAGACATTCACTATAAATGATTATCTTTTTGTTTAGGATTTCCACATTTAAATCCCAAATGTTTGCTTAAAAGCTCAAAATCATTAATTGTAGCACACATCGCCAAGATTGAGAGAATCCCTTCGTTATCTTGAGCATGTTACTCTTTCAAAAGATATAAAACTTTCTCCGTCTCGTTTAAATAGTTAATGGGTTGTTGGTGTCATTTTATGCTTTTTAATATAAATATTTTCTTGTTTCATGTGTTATCTCAAAAATGGCGTCAATTATCTTACCTATCTAATCTAACAATTCTCAATGTGATCCGCTCGCCCTAATAAGTTTCTGTTCCTTTGCTTAAGTGAAGCTCCAGCAGCGTCCTTAAAAAGCTTTAGAACTGTAGTTTTGATTCAGAGAGTTTGTGGTCTCGAATGATTCTTCTTAGAACAGATCGGTTGCGCTTTAAAGTGAGCGATTTCATTTTGTTATTTACTTTAAAGCTCGTCCACAAACTCAAAACTGATTCCACGCGCCACTTGATTCTGTTCCATTGCGACAGTGCCGAAACTTCTCGATTAATTGACGAAATGTTCTATAAAGTTTTTTAAGATTTTTCTTTTGATTTATTTCGAAGAAATATGTGTTTTGGTTTTGAGTTTTTAGTTCATTTTTGGTCTCTTCATCTTTCTTACAACATTTCTCTCTGGGATTCAAGACTCGCAATGAGAACCGAAAGGTGTTGGAATGGCATATTTAAAGAGTAAAATCTTTATTCGTTGATTTCATTATCATTTTTTTATGATCTTTGATCAAACAATATATGTAGACTTTAGAATTTAATTCATTATTTTTACTTTTCTCTAAAAATTGGTTTTCATTTTTCGGAAGCTTTGATTTTCTTAATTTTCTTTGATCATCAATAAGGATTAAATTTGTCAATAGTTAATTCTTCTCTTGTGTATTCATTTTAATGTATAATTCCTATCTACTTGTTTATTTAAAATATTTTTGTCCTTTTTTTGGATTTTCTTGCGATTTTTTCATCATCAGAGTGTGTAAGTGTAAGTGATTTTCTTTCACCTTAATTCAAAAACTTTTTCACCTTAATAAATATTTTTCTTTACCTTTTAAGTTCTTTTTTAAAAATACGATGCATTTTCTGATGCAGTAATAATTGTTTGTCAAATAATTTTTAATTACTAGCTAATTTTTTACTTTTCGTCTATTCTACAGATCATAGTTCAGCTTTTGTTGGAAATTGATTTTTCCTTTGTGAACTGTAAAAGCTTCTTTTTTCACACGTACTTGAATTTATTGCATGAAGAAACTTTCTTGATTTCCATGCTCCATTCAAAAATGATTCATTTAAAATTAATTTTCATTCATTTTTATCCAATATTCATGAATTTATCAAATTGCGTACATACACGTTTCCTTCACTCCCGACGTTTTTTCTTCCATTCTGCTCGCTGTTTGCATGGTTTGGTTCGCTCTTCAATATTTAAACCAACAACCCGGCTGGTCCTGTGATCCATTCTTCTTCGCCCAACTGTGTCGACAAGCGGGTGTATGCAAGCACAATGTGAAGGCAGAGAACGAGTAACATAAATTTAGAGAAAATTAATTAAGTTAAAGTTGTGTTCTTGCTAAAATGTTTAAAAGATCTTGCAGAAAACATGACTTAAGTACGCTCTCAAGGAGCTCAAAACCGTGTTCACGATCGTTTTGATTTTCAAACTTGTTCTTGTAAATTTTTAAACCAACAAAAAAGTGCCCCCGGTCGGCCAAAAATTCAGCCAAATACAATGCAATGTAATTAAAAAATTACCTGTGGACTGACTTGAAACTGTTGCATAGTTGGATAAGCAATGGCTTGGGACATAGCACTATTGGGTGTTGAAGCAGGCGTCAATTGCCCGGGTGTTTGGGGAACCCAAGCGGCAGCGCCTGGCAATTGCATTGATGCACCCATTCTGTCAATTAAAATCATCATAATGTTGTGACTTCTGAGCAGATCCATTCGTTATTAATATTGATGGCTGTCAAAACTTACCCCATATAACCAGCTTGTTGATAGCCGGCGAATTGTCCATAAGCATAGCCCTGCATGCCTTGCCATTGGCTTTGTAAATGGGCAGCTGGTGCTGCTGAGTATGTTGCTGGTGCTGCAGCTTGTGGATACCAGTAGCCGACCTGTTGACCGTAGCCGAACGGAAAACCAGTTGGACTCAATGCTTGTCCGGCAGCAATAGCAGTTGGAACATTGTTAGGATCTCCGGATTCCTTTCCCCATGAACACTTGACAGTTTGCTGGTTAATTTCTGAGTTGTGAATGGCAACGATGGCGTGAGTTGCCGCTTCCTTTGTTGAAAAACGCACAAAAGCGTAGCCTTTGTCTTTGAAAACCCGGATTTCTTGAATGGTTCCGAAAGGCTGGAACTTTTTCTGCAAAATCTCTTCCGTCAACTCGCCAGCCAAGTTGCCTCCAATGCCACCGCTGTCAATGATAAAAAAAAATTGAGTTTAAGTGCACTTGAGCTTAGTGTGGTGTCAACTTACCAATAAACAGTGCAGTTGGTTGGGCTGCTTTGGTTATAAACCTCATCAAACGTTAATGGCTTAACGTTAGCTTAAAAATCGAGAGAGAAGTGAAAAATGATAAATTGCATGGAAAATGTAAAACACGAGAAATTTATTGCTGATGTGCATTTCATCTACTTTGAAATATATAAACTTCGAGTATACGGTATGAAAGTATATGTTTGCATAATTTACAATAATGAATTTTCATATACATGTTATTATTTAAAATGCATCCGAATGTTCATATATAGATTTGTTAATAAAATGGCATCGGTTAGCCATCCTTTATGTCTCTCATGTTCAAAAGGCATGGATAAAGGCGGAAAATCAAAATAGTTTCAATTTTCAGCGAAATTGAAATATTTATTTTTTCGATGTTGAATTGAAATGAGGTTTTGGTCGGAGTGAAAAATAAAGGGGGCTTTCTCTGCTAGTGAAAATTTTTAATGTAGGGAGAGAGATTAGGGTAGAAGTTTTTCGAATTCGTATCAAAAAATCAAGTAATGTAAATTAAGCGATTACACACAATTCGAAATCAGAAGAAAACACATCGTACAGTGGAAAAATAACACCGAAAAGAAAACAGATCTGAGTGAGAAAATCTTTACCTTGTAGGTTAATGTTTTATCAAGAAAGTTTTTGCTTGTTTTTCACCTCTATTTTTAGAAGTTCAAATAAAAACTTTATCGTTATCGGTTTCAGATGATTTCATCGTGAAATGTTTGATAACGAAAACGTAAAAGTAAATCAATTTTATCTTGTGCATGAGTGGTTAGATGATCAAATGCTTGTTTTTTCTGGTTTTGAGTAAATCTCATCTGTAGTAAATTTCGTTTGCTGTGTGATGATTTGTTTGAGTGTTTAATTTCTTTTCCAAGTTTTTAAGCTTGCAAATACTTTAATTGAGGTGCCTCAATTATAAAGTGTTGAAGCAGCATTTTCTAAGCACATAAATGATCTTCAAAGCACTCCAAGCTGTGTAAAGATTTTCTCTGATTCTCTAGGAACTTTGAAATCTCTAGTAACGAGTAAAGATTTTAAATACACAGATTAGGAAAAAAGGAATAAAAAATGATTAAATATGTAGCATGCATGAATTTGAAAAGGATTGAACATCAACTAAGTAGGGAAAATTTATGATTTTTCAGTCATCAAAAATTTATGTTCCTTCTTTTCCTTATGGAACTGGGGTGATATCAATAAAAGAAGCGATGCGGTAGCTTCATCGACGAAATTTCGAAGTTTTTTCAGAAATGTTCAGATTTTTTCACTTTAAAACAAGTCTGTCAAAGATGTTTAGATGTTTGTCGATTTATCAATATTGAAGTGAATATGAACGACAAGATATGGAAAAGAAATCTTCGAACCGAATGTTTTTTGAGAGCAGAGACAGCGAGAGGGAGTGAAAAAGTTTGTCGTATATGACGATAATCCACATTCAAATATTTCCTCGTCACAAACATGTACAGTAGCTGTGTAAACCTGCTTTCGTTTATCCCGTAATGTCGTTGAATTCTTGATGATGTATCGAAGTTGTTTGTAAAAGGCACGTAAAGGCATTTTTGCCTTGCAACACGAAGAACAGGACTTTGAGAAAATATTTTGTTTTGTTTTTCTGCAAAAATTTCTTTGTCGTATGTTGGAAATACTTTGATCGAGATTTAAGAGAAGAAAAAGCCCTAAAATGTGCATATTATATATTCAGATTATATTCTTCAAAAATAAATTATTTGAAAAGACTTTCTATTAAGAAATATTTAAAAGGCTCGCCAGAACATGCACTTTGTGTTTGTTTTTGTCAAAACTTACGTCGAACACTTCCAGCAATGATAAAAAGTTGAACTTAAATATGCTTCTCTGGAAAGTATTTGTAAAAAGGGTTCTCTGTTGAATTCTTATTCAAAACTTCTGATTTCTTCTGTTAGTTGTATGGTTAATCAAAAACTTCGTTTTGGGGATTTTCTTTGAAGAAACTCGTAACTTCAAAACTTTCATTTGAAAATAAACGTCACAAATAAACATAAGAGGACGGGTTAAAACATAATGAACAAACAAAACTCAAGAACTAAAATGAAATTCCTGAAAGACCAGGCTGGGCCAGGCTAGAGAGAGGAAGGCAAAAGTTTACCCTTTTCGGTATCACAAGTAGAAAAAAGAAGTGATTTTTTAGAGAAGTTTTCCCGCTTTTCGGAATGGGAAATGCCTCACTTAAAGCTTGATGTTTACATGAATATTCATTTCTATGTGCTGCTTCATTTTCTTCATGAAACTATAAACTTTTTACTCGTCTCAACAGAAAAATTATAATTTTGCCATAGAAATGAATGAAATTTTGTTTTTGTTTTTCCTTTTGATACAATTTTTTTCGAGCGTGTGTGCGTTTCTATTTCGATTACTACTTTCATGAATACATTTATTATATCATGAAGGCTTGTGATGTTGAGGGAGTAGACATATAAATAATTAAAATCTATATGACAGAATTGATTAATTAACAGTGTGTATGAATTAATATCATTATGGATTACACAAAACATATCGTATCGAGAGAGACAGTTTGGAAAGGAAGGAAAATCTTTTCTCGTCAAGTGGTGGTATTATAGTGTGTGTGTTTGGCGGGTGTGTGTTCGTTACTTGTTCATCAAAAGCGAAAGCTGTTTTACGAGGTAACTTTTCTCTCTTCTCGAATAAATTTCTTCCATTTTTTTTTTGACATACAAATGAGAACAAACAGATGATGAATAAACTTAATAATAAAGATATTTACCTTCAGTTTTTGCACTTGGAGGCTTTCCTAGGAACAAGAAAGTTGTTAGTAAAAAGTTTTTTAGTTTTAGGCTGGTTTGTGCTTAGCCTCCACCACCCAAACGATGAAAACACGTAGAAAAAAACTGATTTGAAGGTTGAATAATTTGTATCATCGGAAATATTAGTAAGTTCAAAGTCTTTGTGGTGGGGGCTACAGGTGGATAGCCAGTTGTGCAATTTTTCTTACTTGTGGCCCAGTTCGTTCTTATAGAGCGGCATCCCAGGAATTGACCATTCATAGCAGTTATAGCACTTTCTGCCTCCTATAAAATTGGATTTAATCTTTTAGTTTACTTTATTCTAACTTTTTTCGTGTTGCTTTTCGTCAGTTTTAGTGTTGGTCAAGTGATTAAAAATGCATATTTTCAAGTTAATTGCAAAATAAACTCAACCTACAGAAACTTTTAAGGCTTTTTTGTTTGCAATCCAACCACAAATCAATTTAACAAGTAGTTTTGAGTTTCCGTTAACTTAATTTCTCCCAACAAATTTTTAGTTCCCTCTCAAAAAGTTCTCTGACGATATCACTTGCCAACCACTCCAAAACGTCAGACCATTATCGGAATAAAGCAACAGAGCAAAAAGAAGATACAAAAAGTTTACTTACAGATTTTTTGACAAATGACACAAATCCATATCCTTTCGACTTCAAAGTTTGCGGATCTCGAACAACTCGACAATCCCTACGTTACATAAAAAAATTTCACATACATAAGGACTAAGAGAAAAATGAAATCATCATAATTGACTTACGAGATGTCTCCAAATGGCTGAAAAGCATCTTTCAACGTTTGCGTTTCGATTTCGGGTGAAAGATCGCCAACAAAAATGTGATAGTGTTCTGCCAACGAAAGAGGAGGAATAGTTGGAAAATTACAAGAATTTTATGACTGTTTTGCAAGCTTAATGGAATTTTTCTTTTTGTTACTTGTCATTCTCTAGCATCGAGTTTTAAAAGATTGTCGCGATAGAGACCAGAAATGATGTTCTTAAAATGAATTGCTGCAGTTTCTCATTATATATGTGTGACAAAACGATCAGATTACATTTTCAGAGCTCTAATCCCTTAAATTAAAGTCCATTTGGATCAAGATTATTCCCGTCACAACTCTCATCGCAGTTTTCGAGACGGAAGAGTCCATAGACTTTTATGGCCACCACCATGCAAAAAAAACCAGCAAAAAAGTTATTATGAGAACAAATTTTTTAAACTCTCCCTGCCAACAAATCTTCAAAAATTTAGGAAGATAAAACACCCAGCATGAATAAGCTTTGGTCATAAAAATGGAAATAAAAAGTGTTCATTTTTTTTTGATACCGAAAAGTCCATTCTGTTATATTACGCATTGCAGATACACGTTTAGAATGAAAAAATATCATCTGTTTAATCTGAAAGCCCTGCAAAGCAGAGTGTCTATGTACATAAGCAGTTTCTCCTTTCAGCCAGCCTGAGAGTACATAAGACATATATTATCAACAAACAAAACTTGCTACGAAATTTTCTTCTCCCCGCACATAGCTTTCCTAGTTTTTGCTTCCTTTCTTTCAACACACCGAAAAGTGGATGTACACAAAATAAAAAGAAAAGAGTTCAAGGCATCTCAAATTCATTAAAATGAATGCACAGTATAATAAGAGAGCTTTTAAAATTGATTTTCCTTCTTCTGTGTGTTTTTAAGAGCAGCGAAAAGAGAATTTTTTCGGTTATAATTAAAACTTTTCATTTATGTTCTTCTTCTTATTATCGTGGATAGTTTTCCCAGACGAAGTTTATCTTCTCTCTGCATTTTTTCTTTCTTTAAAGCTGTTGTCTTATCGCATTTGCGGAGGTGAAATTTGCATTTTTAGTTTTCCGCTTCCCTTCATTCCCCACTTTTCATAGCGTGAAACCATTTCATTTTTCCTGTCGTTTTTGATTAATTTGTTGAAGTGGATGGCAGACAACAAACTACCTGGCTTGGATTGTTGCATCTGCTGATTGGGATGCTGTTGATAGCTGTTTTGTTGGTAGTTATGCTGTGGTGTCACCTGGGGCTGCGAGTGGGCAGAGTGAATGGCCAACAGTTTCGCCTCTGGTGGTTTGTGAACGAGCTGGCTTCCGAGCATTGTTGGGACTGGCATCATTAAGCTTGACATTGCTAACATTTTAATTGCTTTGTTGTTGATGTGATTTCCTTTCGCTTTTTTGATAATAACTTGATTTTTACGATTTCCTTTGTTTAAAAAAATATGAAAAATATTTTCTTCTCTAGTTTCTTCTTTGTTTGCTAAATTCTGCACTACTAATCCAACGTCAACTCAAAATCTTCTCAGACACTAAAAGACTTTATATTTCGTTTTTAAATAACTCACAAACAAATGTTCACATCAAAAAAGCAAGAACTGATGTAGAATATTTTTTATGTTTTTACTTCGCCCTTAATCAGTTTAATGTGTGCTTGTTCACTGAAACAAAATTAAATTTTTTTTTCACTAGTTGAAATTAAAATGGCTCTCTACACAGTAATTGTACGCTGTTATTTCACAAGTATAATTCAACACTTTTGAAAAGCTCTTCGCATATTCTCCATGCACAAATATATTTTTTATATTTTATTTGCTGCTGCTGTTTTCTGTTTTTTCTGCTTGCTTCCGGAACGAGTGTGGTTGTGTGTTATCTTTTTTTTTTTATTTAGTTTGCTGCGCTTCCTTTTCACTTGGAAAATGGAGTGAAAAATTTTATTTCTGTGCGTTGTTTTTGTATTAATTAGTTCCTAGGCTGTTCGTTCTGAAGGGGGAGAGAGAAAACTGAAAATCTCTGTTCTTCCCGAATTTTTTGCACACTGCCACGAGCTACTAAATTGACAAATCGGTTTCCGTTTGAACTCAAAATCGGTTAGTTAAGCGGGCCTACAAGCTTTTGATGTTTTCTTTTATGTTTGTTTATGGTTAAAATTACAATAAAAATTACACAGGAACTATAACAGCCAAAGCACACAGGATTCTAACTAAAATTCGTTCTAAACTGTATGACGACAATTCTCTAACTGAACTCTCGCTTTGTGTGCAAAAGGAAATCTCAACCCGAACGACGTGAAAAAAAAACTCCTGAATGAGCTTTCGGGCTCCTCTCTCTCGCGATTCTCTCGCTCACAACGAGTTATACATGGACTTTCATGAATGATTCATTGGTATAAGTGGAGGAAAAATTATTGAATTTTTCCGCCGAGACACATGACGCGAAGGGCGCAACAGCAATGAGAAAATTTGTGAAAATTATAAATTGTTGATTCTCTGCTCTCACGCCGCTCCGGACTCTCACCAGTTTGTGGTGCTTTCTTCCCTTGCTACATATTTTTAGAATTTTTCAGATAATTTCGTATCGTATTTCAGTATCTCTTCCCCAGATTCGTCTAATTTGCAAGAAAATATTATTTCTGATCGTATAAACGTTAAGTACGAAAATATAAAACGATTTTTTATTTATGTTGAATGAAGCTTTCGTCGAGAAAATATTTTCTCTTCCTCCTTTGGCTTCTCGCTAGGTAGACGAGAGAAGATAAGGTTATAGAAATGATGATCTTATGCGATAAAAAGTGCATAAACTTTAATATTTTATTGCTTCAGCTATGTTTTTTCAGGCCAGAATAATCTTGATTCCTTCAACATTCCAATTGAAAGCAGCTCGAGCGATTGTCAAACAATTTTCTTGAATGAATTCTGAACTGAATGTTTATCAAAAAGCGTTGTTCAACATATTTTTAATCAGAAAATGTTTTTTCGTAAATATTAGTATTCTTATTTTCCGCTTTGATATTAAACTAAAAGCTAAAGGCTTTTTGGGGAAATCATAATACGCTAATTACAACAACTCGTGAAGACTTGTCGTTAAATATGAGACTGCAATAGTTCATCAAAAACTGCGTGAACATTCACAGCCTTTTATCTTTCTAAACCCAGTTCTGATATTCCTAATAATTGGGAACCACCTTTGGGGTTTCAAACGAGAAACAAAAAAGTTATGAATTCATTTGTGTGTAATTTAATTTAATCAAATTAATATTCATTAAATTTTCTTTTCACTCCTTTCTTTCTTTTTGACTTACTTGTAGCTTCGTTGCCGAGGGACGGCTGTTGGTGATGATCTGTTGAGCAATGATTACAGTTGTTCCAGTTGGGTTGTTCCTGCTGTTGAGTCTGCGATGCATTCATTGTCTGCTTAAATAAACATTATAAAGGGCAAAAGGAAAAAGAACTGTTAAATACATTATCGCACCCACAAAAAATGTACCAAAAAGCTTTCAAAAGCACACATAGAAAGAATTTCCGTAAGCTTTGATTTCTGTGCTGCTTGGTTTCTTTCGCCGCATTTCATCCACGTCATTAAATAGGTCTCGAGCGTAATACTTTTAAAAGGACGTAAAGTCTACACTAATTTATTTTGTTTCACATATAGTTTGGGTGCGACCCTTTTAGTTAATAAAGCGTCCACCTGTCTGTAATGGCATCCACGCATTATAATAGCACGAGGCGCATAACACTTTCCTTGATAAAGAATATGAAACAAACGACAACGTTGAAGTTGCTTCAAAACACGAAACAGCCATTTAACCATATTGCATTTTCTAGCACACATAACCAAATTTCATGCCTGGTTGATAGAAATAGACATATGAATAATAAATGTTTTCACCCAATTCACCTTACGGCATATCAAATTTCTATTAACGATGGGTATATGGGGCGAAAGCGCGTAGCTTTGGATTACCAGCACAAAAAACACACTCATAAAACGAGCAAAACAGAGCATCAAAATTGAATTTTTTAGCCGAATTGTTCAGAAACGGACGCATCCAGTGGGAGGGAGGGAAAAATTAAAAAAAATAAAAACAAAAGAATCTTCTTCTGCGGATCCGTTCGGAAATTATCATGAGAACGCGCTGCACGCGAAAGGCTTCTGTTCGCAAGACGGAACTTGAGAACAACATCCCGTTTCGTTGATCAAAACCCACGGTAAAAAAGGCCTAAGGATATGTACAAATAATTTTTATGCCAACATGTTTTCGTAACAAGCAGCGAGCGTAGAGAAGAAGAAAGCAGCAAAGAAGCTTTCGCTGAAGAGGAAAAGGCATTAAAAAATGCACAAGTATAAAATGGAAAAAGCGGCGAGTAGAAGTTTATGAAAACAACAGGGAAAAAAATCCAGAACACCATTCTGAGGCGCTTTAGCATATAATTTTCACTTGAGCTGGTTCGAAGCGAGCAAATTTTTTCCGAGTTCGGGTCGGACTCCCTAAAAATTGTTTATTTTCACGATGAAAGTTTCATTTGAATATGCCTCTGGTGGACGATAAAAAGGAAAACGAAATGAAACAATTTGCTAGGTTGCCTAGGAAAGAGCTTTCACATTTCTTCGAGCGCACTGATAGTTTAATTAAAGTTCTGTGAAAGTTTCGTCTGTGCAGCCTCGAGTTTTAGAAGCAGCCAGCAAAGCTCTTTGTGTTCTTTTTTCATTTTATTTACATTTTATTCGTCTTTCTCTTCTAGGTAGCCATTTGTACAATAATAATATACATTTTCAGCTGCTTCTGAGATGATTCCATCTCTACCAAGTTGTGTTCTTGGCAATTGATTCTCCTTTCTTCTTGATAATCAACATTTACTTTATTCTAAGAAGAGAAATATTTAGGTTATCAAATCGAGTTGAAAATCTCAAATGATTATTCTTCAACCAAAACTTCTTCAAGATAGTTTTCACAGAGTTAGATTTTCTCTCGTGTCTTACTCCCTTTCCCACTCACTCACTCTTTGTACATTTATTTTTCATTTAGCAATTTTCATGCACAGATTTAACCCTCATATACACGATACATAAACACAAAGAGTACAGAAAGGAAAATTTTCACAGTTTTTCTTTCGCTTTTTTCTTTCTGCCGCTTTCAACCGAGAACCGAGAGAACAAAGGGGAAATTCTTTAGCCTAAGCTTTCGCTTTGTTGGATGTCGGCGGATAAAACATAAAAGAAGCAGAAAATCATTAAAATAAGAACAATATTTAGACAACTAGAAAGAATGAATGAATTTTGTTTAAATTACCCGGCTTGAATCTTCTGAGTTTTTGGCATGCGGATGATGCAACGATAGTTGATGCTGGTTGTACAAATTTGGAAGCGTTTTCTGTTGAATCTGTTGGAACTGGCTGGCAGGCTTAGCCGATACGAACGGCAGGATGAGCATAGTGTTGTTATACATGCTGGAGACCGTTAGATTTGCTGATATTTGTTTGACGCTCGTTGATTGATTATGTATTTGTTGATTATTGCAATTTGTGCATGACTGCTTGTTCGTCGATTTCCCGTCCACAATAAGCGGGTACGGCTGCGTCCGGCTTGATTTGATGTTTGCTTTGACGCTTGTATCAATTTTGCCGTTGAAGAAGTTTATGGGAATTGTTGTGAACGGAATCGGGATCGCCGCTACCAGAGGTATTGTCACTTTGGGTTTTGAAGTCGTTTCCATTAATAAACGGGAGTTTTAACCTGCAACCGTTCTGTCTTTTGCACTTAGTCTCTTGATATTGCACACTAAATTAACTATAATCCAATGTTGCCGTCTTCAGGAGACTTCTTCACGACCTAATTTAAGCAATTTTACAGCTTCACAAGAGAAAAATTGCGGCTGAAGCTTTAGAAGTTAAACTCTTATGAAAAATGATTCCACTGCAGTTTTTTGTTCATGTCGGGTTTAAGTTGCCTTAAAATTTTCATAAAATACGTTCCGTGATACTTTAGTAGCGCTAAAAGATGCATTACTTTTTAAGGAAAAACTTTGTTTTGTAAACGAAATTGTGGAGAAGATTTTCAAAGTGATTCTTTAAAAGACTGTATTGTTGGTTAGGGGCTTTGAGTGTAAACTATCTGTCTTCTGAGTTTTACTGTCTGATACTGGAAAACTGCTTTCATAGCAAGGACATTCTAAATTATAAAATGGAGTTTTTCAAACATGACTACCCAATTATTTGCTTCCCTGATCTTTAGGTCGCGAACTATTTTGTTAAATTGCTTAAATTTTAATAAGGATTGTGAAAACTTCTAATTCTGCTAGCTTAAATTTTATCTATGATTAACTTTTCATATATCTTGAAACGTTATCACATACTGAGTCATGATCACAGCATTAACATCTACGCAACTAAATTAAAAGCTCACGTTAAAGTTGTCGTGAACAGCCTGTGTAAAAGTTCTCGTAAAAGTTCTAGCTTTCAATGAAAGACCAGACTGTTATGCAGTTAGTCCACTGACTGTGTTGTTTTGAGAAAACAGCAAGAACTGTTTCAAATTAATCTTTCTAACCCAGCGCTTATAGCCTTTGTTTGTTCCTTACTGCCCGGCTTCCTTCTAAAAAGCGGTATTCGTCCTCATAATGCTGCTTTGTGGTTTCATGAAGGAAATAGCTTGAGCTTAACAGTTAAGCAGCATGTGATTTCCGTGTTTCTTATAAACTAAACAGGATCTATTCATTTCCACAGTCACAGCAGTCTTTGCACCTCCACCGAAGCCATGGAAATTATTTTCCTGAATCGTTTGCTTTTCCTTTCCCCTTCAAACTCAAAGCATGCGGTTCGAGTTGTAAACGATTGCGATCATAGAACCGAGCCCTCATATAGAGAAAGGCAAGAACGAAAAGTTTTTCTTTTGTAAGTTCACTTGTCAAGGAAGAAAGATATATTTCTGTTGTTTTGGCACAACAAACACAAAAAAATCGAATCAGGCAACAAAGGCAAACGGTTTCACATGCGGCCATAAAATGTTTATGTTTCGTGTTTAGTTTCATTTCGACGGCAACCTGTTATCAATATGTTAAATATTTCCGAAAAAAAATTATTAGCACTCAATTTGTCACATTCAGAACTTGAATACGTATTGTTTTGAAAAGTCGATAAGAAAGTTTGCTGTGGTTTATGAAAATTCTTTTGCTTTATTTTCTATAAATTTCTTTGAATTATTAATTAAAAGTTTACTTTATCCGACTCTTGTTTTATTATTCTTCACTTTCCAATCCAACTTTCACGAAGTATCCGCACAGGATATTCATTAAAAATTCATTATTCACGTTGGAGCCGAATTTCGCATTTCACATTATAAACCGTGGTACGAAATACAAAAAAGAAACATCACTGAAACAAGAGAAATTTTTTCATCAAAACACACGCACAACGGTGAAAATACTGTTGAAGACATAGAAAAAAAGGAAAATTCAAGCGAAAGCAGCAACAACCACCCGAAGCAAGCATGAAAATATGAAAATCGACTCGTTTTTCGCTCGGCTTTCCTTTGGAAACGCAAAGGCGGAGCTATCAAAGATGTTGAACTTCTGTGAGTGGGGTGCGGTTTAACACATTTTTCGGACGATTCGTAGTGAAATTTGATGAAACTTTCATAAGAATCAGGCATCGAGCTGGCCCCTTCACTTGTTTACATTACGACACCTTTGCTTTAAATACGATACAACGATACAAGCACGTGGTATTCAGAGCCGAGAGAAATACAGGCGCTGTTTCAAAGGAATTTTTTAATGCCTTTTAATATTTAAACATTTTCAATCTCCTGTTACTCAACTGAAGTGCGTCTAACGACACGAATTATTTAAGAAAATTTTATTTTCTGAAGTAAGCTCTTGCTTTGTTTGAGAATGTACTGGTTGGAATTTGATAAGACATTGAAGAGTATATCAAGTTTTAGCTTTGACGCGCTGACTTCACATTTAATTACACTTGCTGCTTATGTAATATGAAGCCAAATTTAATTATGTGAAAGGAACATTTATTGAATGGACTGTAGCAAATATTTTAATTCAGATTATTGAGAAATTGCTGTTAATGTTTTGACAACAATTTCAAGGATGGAAAAATAACTACATTGAGATAAGAACAACAAAAATTGGTTGATTCTTTCAATACAATCCTAGAATTAATTCCACTATTGAATTGCCTGACACATCCATGCTGCCTATATTCCCATTTATAAATGCCACTTATCTCATGAATCTGAAGAAAAAACTTCTACCTACTCTTTCTTGAAATGCTTTTACAAGAATTCTAATCAATCCCCAGTGTAAACTTCATCCTTTTGATCCACTTCTTTGATAAATCGAAATACGATAACGAGAAGCATTAGAAAGAGTTTAAACTTTTGTCACAATTTGTTTTACTCACAATTAAAATGATTAATTGATAGAAAAAGTTTTACACACCGAGACAGCGAGAGAGAAAAGCAAAATAAAACATCAAACAATTAGAAATGACAAATTAATTACATTTTCTTCGTCTCTTTCGAAGCGTCAAGTCTTTCCTTTCTCGTTTTCTTTCTAATTTTCCTCCTCGTCAGCTCGTTCTGTGTTTTTGTTTTTCAAAAACGTGGCAAATTTCCTAATGAATTTATTTAGTGCTCTCGTTGGAAATGAAATGATTAGAGAAAATGTGACATTTTCAGACCGGATTTTTTTAAACCCCAAACAAAAAATATCGCGCATTAACCGATCAATTTATTATCGTCAAGTTGGCTTTATGTTACAATCGTCAAGTTTTATGGCTTACTTAAAAGCGCATTAAATTAATTTTAAGTCAATTGAGAAATATTTTAACAACCTGCAAAATTGTAATTTCACTAAAAATACATTGCCTTCGAAAATATTTCTACCTCGTCCCCTTCAAAATTTCCAAGCTTACCCGAGATGTGTCTTGACTGAGTTAAGAGAATTTTCCGAACACTTGGTGACGATGAAGGTGGCGCAAGTTATTGTGTGAAGAATTTTCCAAGCAAGGACTCAAAGCGTGATTTTTAAGGAAACTACGACTTACGTCAAATGTTGATGACAAACGTTCTGAAATAGGAAGTGAACGCTAGAAAATGGTGTAACAAAAAACTCGAACGCAAAGACAAGATTCAAAAATCTTTCATAACGGAATCGTGCAAAACAGGATTATGAAATCGTAGAAAATTCTTGTCAATCTCAAAATCAGAAGCCAGTTTAATTTGTTGTGCAGTCCATACAACCAGAACATCGAAATCACGTCCTAGCTCAGCTGCGACAATTTTCACTGCAACATTACGAGTAAAACGAAGCTTTTCTGTGAATATTTTTTCAATTTATTTTTCAACTTTCATTGTTTTTGGGGGTTGAAGAGAGAAAGAGACAGAAAGAAGAAAATTAATGTTCTCCAATAAACTTCTTTCATGTGGCGACATTCTAATGATTTTGGCCGCCAATTTGATTTGCTGAGAAATTAAATTTTTCTTAACCTCAAATAATTTTTTTTCAGTAACAAAGAATTTTCTTTCAAAGAATTTTAAAGATCATGCGGTTTTAAAATGTTTTTCACACATACCTAGACTTCTTTTGTTTTTTTGTCATTTTAATTTCATTACCGTTTTGTATTCATTTCTTCATCAATCAATTAATGAATAGTTAAAATAGATTGTTTTACATTGTTTGTTCTCTTTATTTTTAAACAAAAGTAAAGATTCCTTAAATTTAGATCTTTTTCCCTTTTATAATGTTAATTTTTACTTACTTTAGCCACTGTTAATGTTTAATTCCTTTTTTAATTTCTTCAAACGCTCGTTTTTCACATTATTACCTTATTTGTTAAGATAGAAATGGAGAAATTACTAGGTTTGTGTGTGTTATTTTTCGCCTTTTGCAATTTCTCTTTTTTGACTCAACCGGGAAAACTTAAAAGTTATGCTGTTCATCATACTTATCATACTCTGTATTAAGATCAATGTAAGACTTTCTTACACCGAAATTTTTCGATTTGTAAGTAAAAGGGACGAGGTATAAAGATAGAAAGAGAGGAAGAAAGTGTTGGTTAATGGAGAAGTTGGCTTTAATCCACTGCGTTTGACATGTCTCGTCCGATTTGGATTTAGTTTTCGAAAAGGCAAGTTATAAGGAGACAGTCAAATTACGCGATTTCAGTTTTTATTTGAGTGGCGAGTGATAAGAAGTAGACGAATTAAAATGGGGTTCTTAAAATCCTTTCTGATTCTATTTATCCGTATATTTCATGTCTAATTTATGTAAGTGTGGCGTTTTGCGATTGAATTGATAAAATTTCTTTCATTGTAGCTTAGTAGAAATTAAAAATAACTTTTAAAATTAGACAGTGACGGAAAATTACAAATTAAGGTGAAATGTACAGATTTTCTTCATTTTCTCGTTTAAAGCGTTTAGTTTCATCGAATTTCAAGAATTTCATTTCTCGGCGTTTCTTTTAAATTACTTGATAAGGAACAGTTTCTTTCTCGTCAGTTTCACGGTTGTTACCAAGAAATCGTCTTTGAGAGAAAATGCCGTAAGGAAAAAAGGAGCTTCAACATTTTTCATTTTGGACGATATTGTATTAAAAAATATTCTTAAACTTCTCAATAAGTTGTCAGTTTAGTGTTTGTTAAAATTTTGAAGTTTTTTCATGTCTTACATACTAAGCAGATAAATTTAAAATATTTTTAATAATGGTTTCAAAATGATTTTTACTTTTCTTTGGGTGATTTACCGCATTTTTGATACACAAATATTAATTTTCAATTGTTTCTTTGCTTCATTAAGTATGAAGGTTTATGATTTAATTTCATCAGTTATAATTTTCCTCTTTCATCTTTAACGACACGAAATGAAATAGTTTTTGCATTCAAAAATGTTGCTTTTGCTTCTTTTACTTTCTTTGATTTCCGTTTTCTTGATTCTAACAAATTAAAGAACATCTAATCGTCAAAAAGTTATCAAAAAAATTAGATCACAATCAGCCCAAATTTGATTGCTTGCGTTTTTGTAGGCAGTGCAACAAAATTTGACACCGAAAATGTGTTTTGAGTGTTGAAAACGATAAGATAAACTTTTGAAAAATCACACCAGTAAAAAAGAAACACAAAAGATAATGAGAGAATAACAAGAACAGAAGTTGTAAATTTAAAGTCTTACGGTGATTGCAAGACCGTTCCCGTAAGCGTATAAGAAACAACTTAGCCAAGTCTTTAAGACCCACGAACAATCAACACAAAAAAGTGTTGGCAGACTAGATTTGAGACACCGCGAAATTCTTTGCACCTAAACTTCCACAAGTCATTCAATTGACCATTTTATGGTGAACACGTCGATCTTGAGACTTTAAAGTGGAGATTTTATTGATTTCTTTAATGATTCCTTCATTTCTTGATGGAAAATAATTCTTGGAGAAAAAAAAACACAAGACATTGAAACTGTTTTCAATCTTTTCATAATTTATACGAGGAACTTATTAATTAATTATTTATATTTTGTTTTTACAATTACAATTTCATTCAATTTTTGAAAATCTGGGAACATAAATAATTGTGATAACAGTACGTTAAACTTTTAACCTTAACACTTTTAAAATAAGTTTGCTTCTTGTTTTAAGACTTTGACCACCGGCTAAACTTCTTTTTACCCTCCGTTCTAACCGTTTTGCATTTCGAGTTTTGATAAAAGAATAAGTGGAGACAAATCGTCATAAATGAGATATAAATGAAAAACTTAAGAGGAAAAGGTTAGTCTTTGATTTGAATATTGTAAATTTACAGTTTATTTCAAAGAGAAAGAAAAACAAACAACGATAACAACTTTAAAAACAGTGTAAAGTGAGAGAGAGATAGAAGATGATAACAATGGTAGGTGAAGGAGACTTCAGCCACAAGAAAACCCCAAATCGAACTACGAATCCGCAACAATTCACATTTGATATGTTCCGAAGAAATCCAATCGCGCGCAATTCATCGAAATCTGTCTTTTGTGGTGTGAAGTTCTCGCTTCGTGTGTTATCAAGCTAAACTTTCAATTCTATTCAGTTTCTTTCTTTCTTTTTTGCACAAATATGAAGCATATGAAAGTTTCAATCAAAAAACATTAGAGCTTTCCACTTGTTTTGTTCCTTTTAAGTAACGGGGCAAATTCTTAATAGTTTCAAATATTTTTCATAATTTCATGTTTCCTCTCCGAGTTTTAGTTTAAGAATGATTGTTTGTGGTTTTGCTCTCTGCTTTAGGTGTTTCAGCCTTCGGCACTGTGACCGGTTTTTCGTCGACGGGCGTTGGCGGGGCATCCCTGCGAGGTGGCATGCGCTCGTTGACAGCATCGAGACCTTTAGCTTCGGCAAATGACGTGATTTTATGGTTCGGTGAGAAGCCTTGCAGCGCTGAAAGCGTGGAAGTTGTAGAAGGTTAGAAATATTGAGGACAAAAGCGTAACTTGATGAACATTTTACCATTCTTAAGCGACATTTTGCCTCCAGATAATGCACCCAAAGGCAATGCTCCAGTTGGCGTCAATCCCTTCAGTTGCAAGACAGATTCCGACTCTTCTCTGTGAAGTAGGAATGAGAAATTCAATTTAGAGTTAATTTTAATTGTTTTCAAGGACTTGACTAAAGAAACTGTCTAAGTGAAAGCTTTCACTAAAATTTGAAAATCTTCAGCGTGACAAATCGCTCAACTCTTCAATTTCTTACCTTAGTACAGAAAATACTCGTGCCATTTTACCGATTGCACGAATTTTATTTCTAATGACCTCCTTGCGCAAATTAGCTGCATTACCTGCACGTCAGCATAGAAAAGGGAACATAGAAAGATAATTCAGTAAGTTCAAGTGCGAACACAATCACTAAGCAAGTTGACTTTGAAGCGTTTCGTTTAATCATTTTACAATCGCTTTAAAATCAACTTGGAAGCTTTAAGTTTCTGTTTTTGTTTCTTATGTTATTGAAATAATTGTGATGATAACATTATATAGTTAAATAACTGCAAAAAGTATAATTATGGCAAAAGGTTAGTTAGCACAGGCATGTTCAATATCTACAAACAAATATCTAAGGAAGCCGGCAAACAGTGAACTTCTTAAAGATAACAAGACAGAGAGACACATTCGTTGAAATTGAAGCGTCAAAAAATAAAACAGATAGCAAAAGCAGAGAAACAAGCAGAAATAATCAACAGATGTTTTCTTTTTCTAAAGAACTAAGGAAATTAATAGACTCTGATCGTTAATAACAAATAGCTGATAAGAAACAACCAAACAGACACATTTGCTGTTGTTATTTTTGTAATTATGAACGACTTTTTTGATGGTTTAAGCAGCGCTACGACTGTTTTGAAAGCCGGAGTTGGTTTTTAGCATCAACGACATTCAAGTTGATCTGGATAGGTGGGAACATTCATTGCCAGGTTACTTCGGGTTTCTATATAGTAAAACTGATAAACATTAAACAACTTCATTGCGCTAATAAATCCTGATGACTCAGTATTGCGTAAGTTCTAGGCCATGAAACCAACAACTATTGCCTATTTACGACTCTTTTAAGCACCGTTTTTCTAGTGAAAAGCTTTCTGTTGTTGTGGTCATTGAAAATAATCACAAAATCGAAAAAAGGAGTTAATTTAAAATAAAAAAAACCATACACGAAAGGAAGTGAAATGAAAACACGGAATCATTAAATCTTTGAGTCGTTTTCCACAACAATTTTTGTTTCAAGAAAACACATGAAGATAAAACCATCGAATTGACACTAATTAGCTACAGAATGGAAAGTTTTCTTGGCTTGGGGAAGTGCAGTAATTACAAGGTTTTTTATTTTCTTTATACCAACAGACATTAAGAAGTTGCGAAAATTGAGGGAGACAGCTTGGGGGTTAAAGGAGACACTAAAGTTACTCTTCATATTTTGTTTCATGCAACTGGATTTGTTTTGTTTCATGTTTCCTGCTCGGAAATATTTTTGTTCGCTCAACAGCGTTAATTGCCTTTAATGTCTGTGCAATTGGGAACATTTAGGGTTATTGTTTGGGTTCTAGATGACTTGTCCATCACCGACCTACGACCGACTCGTCATGTGTTTTGGGAGAATACTTTTACAGAAGAAACGAGTCTAGGACTATTATAAGGAACCACTATCCATACCATTCCAAATCATATTAAACAAAAACTAGACATGTTTTCGGGCTCCTTACGAAGAACGGGTTTGGGACATAGGGTTTATACTAAAACACAGGTTAAAATGATAAACTAAAACATGAATTCTTATAAGGACATAAATATACAAAGGTCTTCTTAAGTGTTCTTTTGTATTAAGGTTATTGCTTTTTTGGTTACTCAATTGTTTTTTACTTCGGTTGTATGTTTGTTACTTACCAGAATGTGGTTTTTTCGTTTTGATTATTGCGAATAGTGTTTATCGAATCGCAATTAGATTAGATATTAAAATAATCGTATTTTATTTGATCGATTCCCCAAACACGGATTATCCAAGCGTTGAACGAGATTATTGCCATGACAGAGGTTCATTTGCGAATAAATTGGTTTTGTTTTTCAATTAGAATTTGATTCGTCAGAACAAAGAAAAAAGGAAATAAAAGAAAATTAAAAACAAAATCAAAAACTTCATCTGGTGCGTTATTAACATAAAAAGTATTATTTAATTATTGAATTTGTTTCTTTCATTCAAATCTTGGAAAGACTTTGGTAAAGCTTTGAAAATTTACTATTTTAGTCCAATCTGTTCAGAAGTTACTTCAGTAAACTAATGAACTAATGAAGGAAATTTCGTTGTCAATGAAATAAGTAATGGTCTTAAGTTTACTTGACAGAAAAGAAACAAATTCATGTTATGCTGATTTCATATTTGCATTGAGAAGAACTTGTTGTGTGGCTCAAAGCAGCTATGATTCTCATATTATAGTATTGAA
Source organism: Belgica antarctica (assembly GCA_000775305.1). Taxonomy (NCBI): domain Eukaryota; kingdom Metazoa; phylum Arthropoda; class Insecta; order Diptera; family Chironomidae; genus Belgica; species Belgica antarctica. Next base: position 20,673 of record JPYR01000641.1, on the reverse strand, counting down.
TTCAAACGTGACAACACTAGTCGATGAGATAATCAAATCGGCCATTCGACGAGCGTTGTCTTTGAGCAATGACAAAAAAGAGAAACTTCAATCGCTGCATTAACTCGTCAAACAAAGTTAATAATCAAAAACTTGAATAATTAAGTTTTATGTACAAATAAACTAGTGAGTTTTACAAAACAAGGTTAAGACTTTCGAGAGAATATAGAGTAATCAAAAACATTCGATGAGACCTTTTTCATTGACTTTTCCCTTCTCAGAATTCTGAATGTCGACGAAAAATGTCTCGTTATAGCATGTAAATCAACCAACAGGCAAATTAACATAGTGTAGCAAATAATAAAAGTAAACCAAGAAGATCTCAGTGAAATTTTGTGTCCAATATTCAAAATTAACATTTTCGCAAGTTCATTTTCTTTTCCAACGGTTATGATCATAAGGAAATAAAGATTGTCATGTCTCTACAAATTTTCGAGAGCTCCACGCATTCAGATACCCAGTTGCATATTTTCTTTTCCTTTTCGAGCAAAAGTAAAAAGTTTCTTCAAAGAATTTCAAAAGAATTTAAGCGATGAGAAGGAGAGAGAGAAAAAGATTCGTTTTTAAAAGGGATTCAAAGTGTTGTTTATCAAACTGAAACAAACGAAAAGAAAACTTTTATTAGATCAAACGCAAACGAATTCAAAAAAAGAAAAACTTCATTTATAGGAAAAACACATGAAATTAAAAACACAACCACAACAACATAAAAATATGTATTAATATTAAATTTGGAAAGCGGATACTCAACAAATTTAATCACCTTTGATCTCAAACTTGTTTTAAAAAGAAGAACTTTTCAAATCAAAAAATTCTTATCGAATTCGGCTATGGTTGAACCAAAAAACTTTTGCATCAAATTATTTTTAACGGCGCTGAGCCACCAAAAACCAACTCGAATTAATCAATTATTTTTATGAATACAGTAAAAAAAACTCCTAATCAAAATAGATTACGGTTCATGTAGCGTTGAATTTTTGTTTGGTTTGTAAGTTTTGAATGTTTTCCACTTACCCGTTTTCACTAGTTTCAAATTTGCTTTGATTTCTACATATTTTTATGGCATTGATTTTTATTTTTGCAAGTTTTTCGTTTCATGAGATTTTTCGTTCGGTTTCGTTCGAGAGACAGAGAGATTGGTTTGGTTTCAAATAAAATAGTTTTATTTGTTTTTGATTGCATTGCATGTGCATTTGATCAAAAATAATATTGTTTCAGATAAACATGAGGAGCGAAATTTAGTTCATGAGGGTTGGTAGGATGGACAGTTTTATTTGGTTTTCAGTGTTGTGAAAGAAGAAGAAAAAGAAAGAAAAATAAGTATAAATTGTAATTAAAATTATGATTTTTTTTTCAGCGAAAGCATGTGACGAGAGAAGAGTTTTATAAATCGGATAAGTTTGTGGGGGAGGAGAATGAGGCAGTTCAAAGGCAAAGAGAACCTGTACAAATGCAGAATCCGTAAGGAGATAATTGCATTTTCCTGGTCTTTGATCTGCCGAGTTGAGTGGAAATGACAAGAACGAACAGATGAGTGGTGAATTAAGTCGAAAATGAGATTCGCAATAGCTTTTCAAGGGACCAGTCTAGAGATACGCACGTCAAAAGTTTTTTTTGCAAGTTCTCTGAATGATTTGATGTGTCACAATAACATTTTCGGCAACGTGACGTATCGTCGAGTTAGCCCCCTGTTATTTGATTTGAAAAGGAAATTGGGGTAAAAAAAATTCAAAACAGGGAAGCGAGGAGAATGAAAACGTCAGTGGACCAGTTAAATCAAGTTTTCAACCGATTGAAAAACTTTGCATTCTAACTCTTTATGACAATCATTGTGCGACCCCGTGAAAATATAGTTTTAATGGAAAATTAAGATCCTTAATCGATATCTCCTTCTTCAGTCGTTTTTGCTAATCGAATCAGCTTTTAAATCAAACGTATGCATTAAGAATATTGAACACATCTAAATTTCTATGAAATAAACAAAATAACGTGTTGTCGCGGATATTCCATAAACTCTTTTAATCAATAACGGCAGACAAGAAAAAGAAATAAGGAAAATAAGTAAAAGGGGCGGATAAGAAAGCATCGCCGATAAAGTACCGGAGTTTATAGACATTTTCAATTTCACAATCGTTTGAAGGCAAATCAAATAACCATTGGCTAAACTGAAGTCTGCAGGGCAGTGGAATCCTCGAAGAACGATGCGATATCTGACAATTTGAAACATTTCCTAGAGTTTCCACGTCCCTGGCTGTACTTTGGCCAAAAAGTGAATCAAAAAAGTAAATTCTTCTCGAAAGTAATGTTCAAAAGATAAACAAATATGACAGAAAGTGAAAAAATCAATAAACTGATCATATTTTTCCCTTTCATATACATATCTTTTGGAATATTTCTCTACAATCAAAATATAACTGTTAAAGTGAAGGAGTTTCTTACCATCGGCTGTGAATGTTATGATAAATTTTGCGAATGAAATTGATTGGTTTGATTGTTTTTCGATAATTTTACGGTTATTTAGGTATTAGCGTCGAGAAGAAAGTGGGAAGAAAAAAATATTTTTGTTATTAAATATTTGCTCTCAAAATTTAGATGACAGGAATGACTGCGAGATAAAATTTGTCTATTCACGAGGGGATCAATGAGAGAGTCGGAGACAAACAACTCAATGAGTCATTATCGTTAAAACTACAAATAATTTCTTGTTCATTTCATCGTCGCCGCGACGTGTTTCACAAGATTTTGAAGGTGATTTTGGATAGAAATTGAGACTCAACTCTGTTCTTTTTTCTTCGTCTTTTTTTACAAAAAGTTTTCTTGCTTTTTGTCGTCGTGAAAAGACATGAATGGGGGGGGGGGTTAGCGAATCAAGATAGGAAAGCGTGAAAATGTAATACTGACCTTCCTCCAAAGTGTCATCGCCCTCGCTCATCAACTCGTCGTCGGAACAGATGTTAAGTACATTAACCAGCATCTCGGTGACCTTTTCTCCAACGAATGGCAGCGACCATGTGAAAACATCCATAAAGTTTGGAAGCCAATAAGGATGTGGCGAACAGTTGAACTGTCTTATATTCATTACATTATTTTCATATTTTAAGACAGCAGCCTGCGGAAAACGATGAGAGAATGATGAATTGACTGTTTTCGAGAGAATGTATAGTCGTTGTGTGGATTGAAATTTCCCAGTTTGCAATACTGCAATTTTCGTTCCTCACTTCAGCCACATTTTGACTTCTGAATGTCCCGGCTTACCTTGTTATTGTACACATCCAAATAGTTAGGTGCTGAGAATATTGTTATAAGCGATGGAAAACCAGTTGTGAGACTCTTACGATACATTCGATATCTATACAGAGATGAAAAAGTTAAGAAATGCGTTAAACTCTGTAGTCAGACAAAAATTACACTTGTAAATAACTCACCCAGCATCTTGAGCTTCGTGAGCACGAATGATGGATAGCAAGTTGTTGTTTTGCAAAAAATCACAACACGCCCGGTAGCTGTAGAAGTACGAGCACCCACGAACGGTATTGTGTGAGTAGAAGTCGGTGTTTTTCTCATTGCCGAAATCTTCCAACGGATCTGACCACAATAAGTCGCACATGGGCCCGTATGCTGGCGGTTCTTTGTAGCGGTCGAGCTTCCGGATGTCGTCCAAGTCCTGAATTTCTGGAGAAAGACCGCCGTGTACGCACAAGAATTGCTGGTTCATTAATGCAGCTAATGGCAAACAATCGAAAGCGTCCATGCACGCATCGTAAACTCGTTCCGAATATTTAATTTTACCTAAACAAAAAGGAAATGGCGATTAAAAATGACAGTTTTGAATAAAAAGTGAGATTTTAACTTACATTCCTGCTTAAAAGTAAAATATTCAGTCAAATGCCGACATTCATGATTGCCTCGCAGTAAAAATAATGTTGTTGGATAACAAATCTTCAGCGACCACAAGTAAAGTACGCACTGTAAATAAATGGCACGTTGTAAAGCAGCTGATCGCGTAATACGAAATCAATAAAAGTAATTCTCACCTCTATGCTAAAGTAGCCTCTATCGACATAATCACCAAGAAAAAGATATTTGGTCGTTGCTGGTGATCCGCCAACCTCAAATAGCTTCATTAGATCGAAGAATTGACCGTGAATATCACCGCAGACCGTAACCGGCGCTTCAATATCAATCATTGTATTCTCAGCTTTCAGCAACGTTGCACCCTCCTGGATAATGCGCAGGGCTGCCGTCTCGTCAAGTCGGCCTTCCGAAATGAAATACTTCTTAAGAAGCTCCAAGTTGGGCTGTCCATTGCGACCAACAAAGACTTCCGCAGCTGTAAGCTTATGTTTAGGTGGAAATTTAACGCCTAAAACAGAGGGAGTTGTGGTTTAAGAACAGCGTTTGAGGCTGGTGGCAGAAACGACCAGGAATTTAAAAGCAATTTCATTGATTTATAATTAAGTTTGTGCAAATTTTCTTTCAGTCTCATAAATTTGAGTAAAATAACGTTTCGAGTTTATAAACAAGCTTTCTATAGTTTAAATTTCTGTAAAATTTCTGATCTTTGCCACCTACTATCGACTTGCTACTTACTATCTACAACCCTATCAGTAGTTGATGGCTTAGCTTGTGGCGTTTCAGATTCACGTTGCTGTGTTTGGTCTAATGTTGATTGTTCTTGCTGTTTAACAGACGACATTTTTGTATCTTTTACGGGTTTCTCTCGCTTTGCTTTGGATCCTCGAAACACACACTCTCGTTTTCGCCTGCACGACTAATCTTCTTCGTATTTGCAGCAAAATGTCTTCTGCTGCTGGTTTTACTTTTTATTAAGCCCTCGTGCGATGTTTTTTTAATCACTTCACTCCCTCGCGAGCGTTCTCCTTCAACTAGATATAATTTTTAATGCTACGACGACGATTAACTATGATGAAGAGCAGGCAACAGAAGTAGCACAGATACGATAAGGGAACACTGCCTTTATAAAAAATGAAGAAAAGAATTGAGAAGAGAGTAAGAGATTTTGCAGAGACAAATTTTCCGTATTATTGTTTTTCGGACGTAGCCAATTAGAATTGAATTGTTAATGTGCTGCTGTTCTTATTTAATTTTGATATCAAGAGAAGGAGACACTCTGTGGATGTTTTGTTTTTTTGCTTCTTCGTGTTTATGTGGTGTCTTGCTGGTTTCAAGTGTACATTCAGAGCGGTGGAAGTGAGTCAGTGGGAGTAAGCGCCCCGAAACAAGTGGTTTTGGGAAATTCGGCAGCCACTTGGGAGTCACATTTTGGAAGCAGCCTAAGAAGTGCCTTCGAGGCAAACCTTCTACACGAAAAACAAAGATTAAGCATACATCTAAGCGTCAAAAAGCTAAGTTTAAAAAGAAAATCGTTAGAAACTCTGGTTGACGTATTGAGTTTCAAATTTCATGAGCTCATGTAGGCCCGAAGCGTTTTGAAATTAAATTCATTATGGCGTAACCATCCCAGGAAACATTTCCAATTAGACATTCGGGAATTATCCAATCCGCATTGAGAGTTGAAGGTTCGCTTACAAGTATAAACAGTAACAAGTGACTTGACGTGTACTTATTTTCCAAAAACACTACCGACAGTCCCTTTATCCACTCCCGGAGCGCCTTGTACAGTAAATTAGTGTGATTTTCTAAAAAAAGATTTTATTCGGTAGTCACTCTTTTATTTCAGAGACGATTTTTTCTTTCGCTTTTCTTTTGATCATTAGATAAATTCCGACACACAGAGGCATACAGCAGCAGAGAAGAAAATTGAGGCACATTGCCTAGTTCATTCTTAATTAAATTTTCTCCCCTCACACTCAGGATTTTCGTCGCTTTCAAGCGGGTTTTAATTATCACCGATTTTAAGATCAATAATCAAATATTTATCTGGACAAAACAGCACTTTGAGAGGCCATAAACAGACTCTGGCGCTCTTTCCAGCTCGCGCTTGGCAGGGATTTATGACCGAGACACAAATAATTAACTTAATTAGAGCCTAATTTTATGCTTCTCAAAAATATTTATCACTTTTTGCTATTTTCCGGCGTTTAATTACTTTTTATTTTCATATATGTTCACTTTATTATTTTTTTTGCCTCTTTTTGTGAGAAAAATCAATATGTTTACATTGTGCGCAGTGTGAATGGGAAAGATTTTCAACTTTTTCCAGCTCAATTTCGCTTTTTTCTCTCATTCGCCGTTTTCTCTTCTGTGGCTGCAGGAAAAATGTTTCCCTCAATTTTCCTCGCTCCCGAGTGTCCGCAATTTTCTCGTAGGCACTTCTCCTCAACTAGCTGACTTAAGGAACAGAATATTTTTTAAAACTTTTCTTTAGCAATGGCCTCTTTCACAGGATCGCAGAGCTTTTAACTTCGCATGAATTTAATCTTCACTGACGAAAGCTCGAGTCGGAAATTTTATTAGATTTTCGGATTTTTCTTTTCTTGAGAATTCTTTTTTTTTCTCGAAGGGGCGAATCATAAGATTTTGTCAGTGTGTGCCTCGTATGCGTTCTTTTAATCGATTAGCCATTCTGTCAGCCGTGCTGGTCAGGTTGACGCAACCCACACACACGTTCACGTCAAGGATTCCAATAAATCGTTACACTTATTGTGCACGGTCCTCAAAACCAGTTAGACGCCATTTTTTCACTACATTGTCCTCGATTTTTTCACATTCGCCTTACCTACTGAAATCTCCGTTGATCCACTTCTAAAGTCACTCAATCAACCCTTGACTCTGCCTGCAGTCGAACTTTACACCGAAACGTTCAACTCAACGCGATTTCTTATGAGAATTTGGATTTCAACAATTTTCCTACTCGACAAGATTTTTTTTTTCGTTTTTCTCCTTTTTGTTTACGCAAACTTGTTGTCCCTCTATTCACGCTGTTTTATTTAACTTATGACTTTTCAGCGAGTCGTTGCTTGATAAAAACGCTTTGAAATTTCTACTAATTGGCATCCAAAACTTTTAATTCATTTCTGTCGCTCTCTCTGTCGACTCAATTTTTTTTATTGAAATGGGATAGTTTTTTACGTATAAAAGTTTCTCGTCTTGTGCAAAGCTGAAAGCGAGCATTTTTTGACCGACTGACTGGAAAAGGTCGAACTTCGTATGAGGCGGGAAATGTTTCGTGGAAAAGTTTAGAGCTTTAGACGAAAGTCGAGCTTTGGGACTAATAAAAAGTCAATTTGTCTTGCTACGAGGCTTTAAAATCTTTGGAAACTATGAAATCACCTTCAAGTATGTTTAAATCTCCTTCTCCATCATTAAAAATCAATTGCCAGTGAATAGATTTTCAAGCTAGGTATTATAACTTTTCCGTTCATTGAATTTTCATCACTCGTTTTAGACCAATTTTCCACGTCGACTCAAACCTTTCGACGACACACTCTTGCCGACAAAAAAACAAAAACTTAAAATATTTTTAATGTGAATGTTGGGTTTGCAGCTTTTCTCTGCTTAATTATTCCCTTCTCTTCGTGCATAATGTTTAAACGACAATGACTTCAACAAATCTGATCAAAAGTAAGTGTTTTGAGTGATACCGACAAAATGTTGTGTGAATAATACTCGGATGTCAGACATTGGGAACAAAACAAGTACTTGAAGATGTACAGTTTCGTATCAATTTCAGCTAGCAGACGTAGGACCTTTTCACTGGAAGATCCAAAACTGCACCAGAAATGCGAAGACGGAACTTTGAAGAAAAGTCGTAAGCCTTCTTTCCTTGAACTTTTCCCGCTTCAGCAAACTTTTAATCTCAGCCTTGTTTTAGTGTCGTCCACCATTAAAATTCCAACGCTATCAAGCATATCAAACTGCGATCTCTCTAATGATGGTGATAACTTCGACTCCTTGGAAGACTTGAATAAGGAAATCGAGAATCTGTGCCCTTTCATTCCTGCGGCAATGTTGCCTCATGTGAAGATTGCGAACATGAGGTATTGTGATATTTTCAGCCGACAATCGACGGCAGAGTCGGACGAAAATTCGAGCCCAGACGACGAAGAACGAATCAACTTCTTGGCGACCTTTCAACAAACCAGCGGTGACGTTCTTCAACTTATACCAAAAAAACCTGTAATTTCATCGGAACATAACACTGAAATGTACCAGCCATGTACAAACACAACCATCCAATTAAAGCCGTCGTCATTTTCCGCATTTCGATCACCTGAAATATCGAACATGACGTACTCGAAGCCACCCTCCGAGAGTGATAAGAAAAGTGTCTCGGTAGATGCCGACGACGACAATAAAAGCGCTGTCGCTTGCAGTGCTCTGACTAGTCACACTTCTGCCACCAAAGAAGATTCCCAATGAAAAATTAATGCGTTTTTCTTAAAGTGAGTGGTTATAAAAGGAATGTGGTCTGGAGTCTTTGCAGACTTGAATGGTGGTTGAAAAATACATTTGATCAAACTCAGAACCAGAAATAATTATAAATTTTAAAAGATTTTAAATAGGGTGGAATACTGATAAATAACAATCCACTTTTCTTTGAGAACCACACAACCCAGAGACTTGATTTTTTTACTGGAATAAACTTAAAGGTCTTGATATCAAGTCTATAAGTTGTGTGGTTCTTAAAGAAAAGTGGATTGTTATTTATCAGTATTCCACCCTATTTAAAACTATGTCGCACAAAAGGTTTTCCTTTCTTTAAAAACAAGGACATAACTTGAAATTTAATTCTGAAATCACTACAAGACATTCCTGGAAACCATTTCATCACTTTATAAACAACGTTGTCACCAAGAGACGTAAATGATGAAGAATGTACAGGCTTTCAGTCTCATTAAACATAAAACTTAAAATCGTTGAGGCAAAGATAACTGAGAAAGAAATGTCGGACAAACAACAAGACTGCTTTAAATTTGAGTCATAGACAATGGCATGGCTTGATTATAAAGCGAATTGATCTAAAAAGAAATGAAAAATGAAACAAAGTTTAGGCAAATTATTTTTTTACTCTCTCAAAATTTTTGTGTCTGTAAGACTGAACTGAAATTGTCGAAAAATTATGATGCGATAAGACTTTCTTCAAGAAAATTGAATTATTAAGACAAAATAAATCGAATTTTGACCAAACTGGAAGATTTTTAAATTTTTATAATATTTTGCAGATAACTTTCATCAAAAATCAACAACGTAAAACTTCGGTGACTTCGAAGAAATGTGAAACAAGCACTTTTGTTGCCAAAATTGAGTTTTTTATTTGCAGTTTTAGCGTTTTGTCATAAATAATCTGCTTCTTATACGATAAAAATAAAACTAAAGAAAGACTGAACATTTTGTTTCTTCTATATCATTTTTGATGTTCTTCTGGATGAAATGAAGACAAAAAAGATTCAGGACAGATTTTTACATTTTGATTATTTGTGTTTGTATCCCAAAACAAATCTTAAATTTTAACAAAGTTTACTCTCGTTACTATCCAAATTTTCAAATTTCCTCTCAACTTTTTACATTAAAAGCTTATCAAAGCAACATTTGAAGGAATTTTTCTTTCTTTTTGTCAATTTTTTGAAAAGCGAGTTAAGAGAAGTTTAATGATTTCATCCATTCATCAATATCAAATGGAAAACTACATTCTAGAATAATCACGAATACAGGTGATGATAAAGGAAACAGGAGTGACGAAAAGGTGAAAAGGATAAAATAATATATTAACTGATTTTTGTTGTGTGATGTAGCTGCGCTAAATGCTAATAATGTAGATGCTGCTTAGGCGTAGTGCACCAGGATTGTGTAGTAAACAAATCCTTTTATTTTACGATCCAATTCGGGCCTTAAAAAAGACTAAAATAAAAATTCTCATTAAGTTCAAGGTAAAAATAAAGAAACTCTTAGTTTTGTGAATGATCATTTTAAAAATCTTACACTAGTCATGATCGTTGTGGTTCAGCTATGATGGTTTTAATGATAATAAAACTCTGTTTGATGCTTTTATGTTTAAAAGGGTAAAACGGGGCGATGACAAAACCAAAATTTGGATCATCAGACAAATGTTTGTTGATACAATCTTGGTGACAGGCGAGAAATTTTATTTACGATTTACGTTTGTTCAGGCGTGATTGGCGAACTGAAAGAGAATGAAAATTCAATTAATAACAAATGTTGTCAAACAGATTATGAATGTGGTTTTCACAGAACAAAACAAAATAATTTGGTTGCTTCGTTATTTTGTTAATTATCTTAATATTAAGTTATTGAAGATGGCATTCAATGCAGTGGAATTTGTTAGAGTTAGATTCCGTTAAAGGTTCTTAAGACGAGTTGGCGAAAAATGCAAACAGATCATTCCTAAAACGCTGTGTCTTGCTTACTAACTTTTTGTGAATCCATTATGATTGTCGCGATCGAAATCTTTTAATTTTAAGATGATAAAAGAAAAACATAAAAAAACAAGGTTTTTGCTTCTGTCGAAAAGATATTGGAAAACTAGTGTGTCGATGATTTGATAAGTCGTATGAAATTGTTTGGCAATTTATCCTTTACATTCCAACGTTCATTGTTTGTGTATAAAATAGGGAAAGTGTCAAAGAGTTAATAAAACATATTTGGTGAAAATTATGACCTATTACCTAGAAAAATGAAGAAAAAAAGAATAAAAGAAGAAAGTTAACACTGGCTTCAACTTGAAGTAATCTTAATCATTAATTTGAAAACTTGTAAAAGGTTTTGTGTGAATGAAATGTGTAAGCGGGATTATAAAAGCTGAGTGATTAGTGAAAGTTCATGGAAAATTCATTAGATTTTAGGTTACACGTTTGTTTAAAAGGCAAAATGCACTGATTCAAAATCACTTGAAGTTGAGCAAGATTCAGTGTTTTTAAATTTCATTAGGCATGAAATTCAAGTTATTTTGAAAAAGCTTTTTATCACGTAAGAAAATTAATGTTTATCAATTTCAAGTGATAAAAATTAATGCTTTTCTTATGATTAACTTGTTATTATTATTATAATCGTTTATTCATTCCTTTTGGAGATACGATGTCTCTAGTTATGCTACATAAAAGTGTGTTGTTATGTACTGTTGTATATGTAGTTTTCTCCCTAGTCTAGTCTTCCCATTTTCCTAAAACCTTATAACACGAAAGCGATATCTCATACATTAGCAGAAGATTAATTATTAATTTTGGCGTAGCCTATGAACATTACGTCACGGATTTTTTTAAATCTCTAAAATTAATTTGGAAAAGTCTTTGAAGTACGATTGTTTTTCTCTAGCTTTAACGTGACGCAATTTACATTCAGCCAGTAGAATAATTAGTTGTTTTGTAGCGTAATAGTCAGCCGCATAGAAACTTATCATACTCATTTCCCTTCTCAAGAATTTTGACAAAAAAAACGGTTTCCAAATCTCAGCAGTTAATTATATTGTACATTTTGGCTTTTATTGTTATTCAATCCATTTGGTACCTTTCAGAAGTTTTTACTGTATCATTGTCCCTGTTTTCCTATGCAGATTAAAAAATCTGAATTGTAGGCGTAAAGTTAGATCTTTCCTTACTGGAAAATTAACAGAAAATGAACAAAATGTTTAGGAATAGTTTTGTAATTTGTTATGTTTTGAGATGGTTTGTCGAAGATCTCGAAAAGTAAAATTAAACCGAGAAGTGTCAACATATTTTTTTCGAAACTACGTACGACAGACAATAAAACTTACGAACTTAAGTGTGTAGAACATTATTCGTCTAATATAACATTTAGATAAACATCGAAACGAACTTATATTTTAAAATGTAAATCAATTTTCTCGTGTTGGATCTTTCAGTTTATTACTTGTGGCATTTCCCACCACCTA
>JPYR01000640.1:18554-38565 GCA_000775305.1 Belgica antarctica | reverse complement strand
ATTCTCAAGTTTGAAAAGTCCTTCGAACGTGTCACTTGTGATTCTTTCAATTCGATTGTTCTGCAACCACAAAAGCCTCAAGTTGTCTAGATTTTCAAAGTTTTTCTTTGAAATATCTTTCAAGCTGCAGGCAACAGCGTTGTATTTAGAGAGTTTTGGGAATTTTTGAAACATCAGCACCGGCAGAAGTTCAACGTTTTTGTTTCCAGAAAAGTCAACATCTTCGACACGGTCGTCTCTAGAACCCGTTAAGATGATGTTGTCACTGTCAATCCTAGTGTTGCCTTCCATGTTACAACCGATCTCAGAAAAGCTCTTGTTTCGTCCTAGTTTTGAGATTTTTGAAGACATATTTTCGATGTATCTAAGCTTAAATCGAACTGAATTCAAAACCTTACCGAGATCAATGTAGTCTAGCTTGTCAAGACCTTTGAAAGTGTAACTTTTTATAGCTTCAATCTGATTTCCCTTTAAAAGCAGTTCTTTCAATTCGTTCAAGCCTTCGAATGTTCGCTTCGAGATTATTGCACGAACTGCACAAGTGCTTGCTAGATAAGCTTTTTATGAGATTACTGATATTTTTACAAGCAGCTTATTAAGGTGGTGGCCTCGTTGTTGTTGTTGGCGCAACTTGGTTCCTAAAAGGCATAGTGTTGTCCAGTACACTTCATGGAGATGGATCATGCGATGTTAACCGATACAGTTTGCACACCAAAGTATCTGATTATGTTGACTGGATTAAAGAAATCGTTGATCAAACATACAAGGAGCTCGTATCAACGACATATTCAAAAATTGATTTACCAACAATCACTGAACCACTGCAAGTAAATAACTTTTGGAGTTTTTACTAAAGAATTTTTCGTGGGTCATAGACATTGAACAATAAAACAAACGGAATTCCACGAAATCCCCACAAAATCGTTTAAATATTGCTTTCAAACATGTTTTCTGTGTTGCACCAGTGCACCAGTTCAAGTGCAGGGTGAGACTTCTCTCTACCGCCCCATGTGTTCGGTATCAAATTCGTTGTCTGTTGAAAAGCGTTTATTATTCATAATTCTTATTTCAGAAACAATAAACAATTCTCTTCTCCTTCACATTCGTCATAAAAAATGCTGAAAGTTATCGCCTCGCATTAGCGTTCCGTGATCCTTGCTGTGAAAATAAATACCAAAGAAGTTTCGTTTTCAGACAGAAAACAAAAAGTTTTTCATGTGCTGCAGCGTGGTGATAAAGTTCACTTTTTATTGTAGGAAAATAAATATTTTTCAACTTTTCTACACTTTTTATTGCTTCCATGTTGCCTCGAATTGTATTTTTCGTCTAATAAAACAATAAACAAAGCAAAAGAATTGTTGCATGTGGTGGCTGCCACATCGCTAAAGGTTGTTGGCTGCTAGGCCCGACAAGGGTGAGTCCATATCGGCTGGCGGACCACCCAAAACTACTTGAGACAATGTTTTCCTTCTTTTTCTCTCAAATTAGTTTCAAAAATACTGACAACAAAGTGACTACAAACAGAAACGTCCGACGATGGCTGCACACATGACTTTGTGTTACCATGTGTTGGAGATCAGCGATTGAAATCGGTTTTTGTGTTTTCGTTTATAAGAAATAATATCGATTTCAACAAAAACACAAACAGCACTCGCTTCAACTCTGACTGAAGTGCAAAATTCTTCAGGAGAACGACTCGCTTTGCTGATGGTCAAGTTACGAAAACATTTCTTCGGGTTCTGTTGACATGGACGACGTTCCACCCCTAAGGACGAGTCAAGTGGTTTCTGGTGTTGGCGCCACAAGCAAATTGTCCAAGTCCATTCAACCCATGTGTGCAGTTTTTATGATAATCCATTCAATTTTACGACACAAAATTAGTCACAAAATGTTTTCTTCTTGTCGTGTCTCTAAAAATGTCAAAATATTTTATGTTCTTGAAACCGTAAATATGTCAGTTCGACATTAATTGTGCACTGTGGTAGGTTGACCAAAAGTGATGAGCGATGAATCATACGTCATTAAAGATATGCTCGACATTTTCTTTTACAAAACATGCATTTGCATGATTTTTTAATCCAGAGGTGTTCAAATTGTAATAGTTCAGAGTTTGAATGAATCTCCAGCAACTGCTTGGTTGAAAGTAAAATTCGAGTGTGCCATGATGTCCTTTAAGTTGTTATTAGTCTTCAGCCCTACTGACCACATTCTGTGGATTTGGTGACCACAAACATTTTCTTTCACAAGAAATTCGAAGGAAACCAACAGCTTCGGTCATTTGTAACAAATGAAAAATTTATTGTGGCTACTTTGAAAAGATTTTTTTGCCGTGAATGGTTTTCATTGCAATAATGATCAGTAGGGTAGAAGACTAATAACAATTTAAAGGAGATCATGAGACACACGTGAATTTTACGTTTAACCACCGTTACAGGAGATTTATTTAAACTTTAAGCTACAACACACTTTGACAACATCTGGATAAAAAAATCACGATGACCTATAAAGACGTTTGATTCATCGGCCTAAGTCACGGGCCGTCGTTGTAAGTTCAATAATTTATATAAACAAAACCTTCAAATATTTAACAAAATACTTTATCACAAGCCCTAGACAAAAAAGCAATTAAACTCTATTGTTCTAAGCTTAGCTGATCGCCACAAACAGATTTTTAGTGTTTCACTAATTTTACGAGGCTCCACAAGATTTTGTTTACATTAAACGAAGCATGGATCAGGTTCACCTTCTATATCTCTTTTCCACAATCGTAATTTGGTTTTGATATTTTAACCAAATTGAAAGTTTCGTCACTTGAAATCTAGAAGTTTTTGAATAGTTTAGCATAAGGCTTTGCAAATGGTTCAAATCTCATGACCGATTACATGTTTCGGAAAAGTTTACTTTTTTGTTGCTTTTCTTTAAAAATGCTACAATCCGACCAAACTAGCCCCATTAAAAAATCTGAACACGAGTCGAGTCTGGATTATGTCTCAATTTCCATACCGTTAAAGATCTCGAACAGGGAAATTTTAATACGAAGTTTCATTGGAATGTTCCATCGTCAGCGAAACTCGTTTCCTTTCAAATTGTAATTAATAAAACTACGTCTCGATGCTTTCTCGTACAAGATGTTAATGATTTTACATTTCATTAGGATTCAACGGGTTTATTGACATGAAACATCGCTGCTGAAATACACAATGTGCATGTTCAGTTCCATTCATAATAAAACTTCGAGTTTAATTGGAAAACTGAAAATAATTTTCCATCAGCCAACTACAAAAGATCTAATTGAAGCAACATTTAATTTTGATCTTCGGCTGAAAGAAAATTTAATGAATGAAATTTTTTTTGTCTTGTTAAAAAAGAGATGAAAAAAGAATCTTTGATCTATTTAAACGCTTGGCGTGCGATCTTTATGTTGGAAATAAGATTGTTTATGTGTTGGGAAGTTAAAAAAATCGAAAGACATAAATATGTAAACAAAAGAAGTTTTAGTTTTTTGAAATCACTGAAAGTATGCGCAAATGGATCGGTAAGTAAGTTTGAGTTCAAGTTTCTGGAGCCTTCTGAATTCACAAAAAAGTTAAGTTTTCCATCACTTTCAAATGAAACCAAGGGCATTTTCTTAAAAATTGTAAGAATGTATGAAACAAACGAAAAATTTACAAAGAAATAGATTTTTCAATGAAACATTTCAGCGAAAAGGAAATCCTTTTGATGAATGAAGGAACAAACGAGATGCTGGGAAGTTCTCGTAAATCTTGCCTTGTCAGAAATTGAATTTCCTTCGAAGAAATAATTTGTCTTGATGAACGGCTTTTCAATGACCTGGAAATTTTTGAGAATTTTGCTTTCAATTTCAACGAGACCCAATTTTCATTCATTTATCATAGTTTTTTTTATTGTCGACTTGATCAAATTGCGATCAGAAACATTCAAGGTCTTGAACCAGCAACAAGTGTTGACAAAATGTCCAAACTTGCAGTGCTTTTGGTTGTGATTGTCATTTGTCACTACATTTCAAGTTTTATTCTGGAAAGTAAAATCGATTCATCTGAACTTTCGGAACCTCGAACGGTCGACAAAAGCTTCAAAATACTTTTCGATCTTTACAAAATGTTCAAGAATCTTCAGCCGAAGAAAAGTTCAAAAGCAGCGTCGAGTTCATTTGATGAATTGCTGTACAACAACCCGTTGTTCAATCGAAAAGTAACGACGATCGACAAATTTCCAACATTAGCCGAGCTGAACAAGGAAGAAGGCATCATGAACATGACGCCGCCAAAGAAATTGAGTGACACGAAGGAAATCAGCACATCGCAAGAACCGTTCTTCTGGCCGTTTGATAAGTTTTCAAAGAAAATGGATTTAGTTCTCATGACTAAAATATTGTTGAAGCTGATTATTTTTAAGAAAATTATCAAGTTTATCGCACTCGTCTGCCTTTTATTCTTTATTCCATCGATCAACGACAATAACGGCAATGAAAGCGGAGAAAAAGAAGGAAGACATTTTCTGCAAACTTATGGTGCGTTTTACATGAAGTTTGTTTGAATGCTTGATGACGTTAAATTTCTTTCAAAGATCCAACAAATGAGACCGACTACCGAACGAAAGAAATCGTGACTTTTGCAGCAATCGCAATTGAAGGATTTTCAGCTGATAAAATGGTTTGGTGCGTGGCTGAACACGACGCGTACTGTCGATTTCAAACGATGTTTGACAACGTGGATCAGCTGTACACCGTTGACACGTAAGAACATTTTATTTTACTGCAATCACCGGTATATTAGTTGTTTTGGAACAGAATCATAAGAAACTGGTATCCGGAATCAGTACCAACAGTGTTCAAAATTCTCGACAAGATTCGACCACCGAAACACAACTCAACATCTCCAGAAGCTTATCTGAAGCTACCAGAGGATGACGATGACGATTCAAAGTTTCCAATCGGAGTTTCTGACAACAGTCTTGAAGGTTCTGTTGAAAACGATTTGACTATTAAGAATTCAGAACAAAGTTCGAACGCAAACAATTTGGATTCAAATGAAAACAACTTGGAATTAATCGACAATAATGACTTGGATCACATCGACGGAAATTCAGTCAAATCAAACGAATCGGCAAGTGCCGAAGAATTTGACGAATAATTTAATTAAAAATTTGTGAAGCGGAAATCAGTTTGAACCATTGAAGCTTTTGATAAATGTATGTTCAAAGGAAAATTTAATTAAAATGATGAAAATAATTTTAAAATCGAGTTGAGCAAGAAGAAGTCATTTGTTTATGTTAAAATTCGAGGGAAAGAAATTGAAAATTGGACAAAAATCATCAAGCTCAAGTAATTCCAAGCTGTTGGCAACTGATGTTGAGGATTTTAGACTTGAAAACGTTCGGCGGAGATCAGAAGATCCATTTTAAGAGAAAATGTTGGCTGATAAAAGCCGGTCATGACGCGTCGTCGTCGCCATCAGCTGATCGGAGGTTTGTTGATAATGCGCGATGGCTCTAAAACCAAATAAAACTTAAATATTTATAAGTTGATCATCATCGGTTTGTATGAATTTTTTGTTTACGGAATCCCCTTTTAATGTAAATTTGCCTACAATTTAGTAAACATTAACACACAAAAAGCGGAATCCTCCAGACCAGACTCTCGCCCGCGTTTAAACACTCCGCCATCAGAAGCCACTTTGGGTGCTCGCAGCTCAGCTGATCATGTTTCAGTCTCGGTGTTTGATTAAACTTCCTAGGCCGGCCTTTGCCGGCGAAGCAGCGAATGTTTGATAATAACAATAATATTTAGAAAATCCCATGGAAATCTGTAAATATTTTGGTGATACGAAATTGCTTGCAATTTGTAAACTTTTTATCGTAGGTTCTCCGTTTACTATTCATTCATGATAGCGTCGGTGAAGACGGCGCTGGGCGAGAAGAAAGCCATGGGAAAATCTCAAGTTTCTCGGCCGACGAAAGTTTATTTAATCAATTGCCTTGAAGTTTCGGTCATTATTATGCTGAAACCATGGAACTGCTATTTTCTGTTTTTGATGCTTGTTTATCAGCAACAATGTTTGTGCTTAAGCTTTGAAATCGATATAAGAAATTCAAAATGCACTCTTAGTCATAATCAATTATTTCAAAGTCTTTTTTCATTCGGTTTTGAAACTTCAGAAACGATATTCAGAGTAGTGATGTGAGTGCTGCATTGCATGAGATGATAATTTATTACAATTTTTCCGTTTTAAGCTCCGCCTTAACGACGCGAGAAAAAATATTCGGAGTAAATGAATAGAACTCACGACGTTCCTTCAACTTTTATTCGATAAAAACTTTTATAAAAAATTCTTCAAAAACTTTTCTTAAAGCTAAAATCGTGTCCGGCTTAAGCACAAAACTAAGTTGGAATGAATCCTTATTGTGTAGACTGAATCAGTTCTTGTTTGCCACAATCTGTGGTTTTGTGACTTGAGTCAACAAAGGCGAAACTTCTTTTTTGACAGGCAGCGAATGTTCTCGTTCACCAAGGCTGATTTCCATTTTCTGTCGTCTTGATTGCTTCTTCGACAGCAAAATTTCAACCAAGTAGGTAATAATTACAGTGATAAGTCCCATCACAAGCATTGCAACGCCGACAAGTCGTCCGATCCAAGGAATCTTCACTGCAATTCTGATTTGATCTGCCATCTGTTCATCCATCACAAACTTTTGCTCAAACCACATCGCGGGCATGAAAATTCTCGGAACTTCTTGGAAAAGCGAGATTTCATCGATTGGACGGACTAAGAAGTTGGCTTGAAAGCGAATTGTGACTTCGAGTGGTGCACCAGTCAGCTGTGAATGGAAAAAAATGTGAAGACTACGCTTGAAAGCTATGAATCAAAGCCTTACTGGTTCCAAAGTGAAGTAAGATTCGTGTTTTTCCTTATTTGGTTCGAGTCCTTCGACTTCGTTCAAATAAAATTCATCGGCGTCGTAGTAATGTGGGTACGACATGAAAACTGGCGATCCATATCGACACGACGAGATGTTCATCACTCCAGAAGGCACCGATTCTCCGCCTTCGCCTTTGTAGCATGAGTTTTCGGGATAATTTTTTCCGTTGTCGACTGCACGTTTGCCACCGCTGTAGCGATAGCCAGTGACGCTGTGAACCTCCACATCCTTCTCGTAGTCAAATTGAATCGACTGGCACATGTCAGCCAAGAACAGCGAAAGTGAATCACGCGATCTTTGCGGTGGGAAAAGTTCGCCGGTTGAACCAGTAAGCTTCGAACATTCACCACTCGAGTGAATTTTGCTGCGGTTCAGATTTTCGTATTGCTGAATCATGCCGAGTTTTGAAATATCTTTCGCGCCGGTGTGCACTTCGTAAACGCCGCTGAGTGCGTCGGTCGCGTTTCGCTAAAAAGTGAAAGAAAATGTTTAACTTTTCCTGGAAATTTCACTTTCACCCACTCACCAAGTAGAACCAGCCGATCTTGTCGTACGGGTTGTCTGGAACATTGAACCCTTCAATTAACCCTTCTCGACCCATCAACACCATGTTGTCTTCGTAGCCTTCGAACAACAGTTCGCTTGCTTTTTTCGACGTTGCAATTGTCTGTTCGTATAGGTTTAAACCCAAAGAAACTTTTTTCTGCTTAATATACTGCATGTGAAGTGCTTGTGCTGATGCACCGACTGCAACAATGTTGAGTTGCGTAATCACATCGTCTAGAGACCCGCTGCTTCCATCGTCATCGAAATAGAAAGTGCTGAACGTGCGGTAGCTTACAGTTGACTTTTCGTCGTTGAAAACGATTTTGTTCTTGTCACGAATCTCGCGAAACCGATACGGTCCAACTTCTTTCATAATCGGCTTTGTTGTGGCATCAAGAAAATCGTCGGGGTTTGTCCAATTGAAGAAATAAACATCCAAGTAGAGCGGCACACTCGGTTTCTTCCATTGTTCAAAAGACTTTGAAGCGGGACTAAGCGCCAATTCCTTTGAAAAATTGTTGTGAAAACGAATTTTGTTGGCGTTTTTAAGTCTGGACCTACCCTAGCCAGTATCACGTTGAATATCCGCGGCCAAAATATCGTCAAAGTCAGTCCAAGGACTGCTAACACTATGCCAGCTGATCGCAGCACCAAAAAAGAAGTACACGCGTTCCGTTTCATCGTGCGACTATCCGAATTAAAACTTCGCTGCGGAAATTTTTGAACTCTGAAAAACAGATTCGCAAGAAGAGAGTTGAGAAAATTTTCGCAATAAGTCCGAGCGCAGAAAACCAAACATTGAGAAAACCAGTTTTCGACGACGGTTTTTTGAGTTAATCATGCGGCATTGGGATTAAATTTTGCAATATTTTATGCACTGACGCTTGTGGATGTTGCGAAAATGTTTGATGTAGTTTGAAGTGGGGTTGCCGATAATCTTGATCAGGTTTTAGCTCTCCTAGCTTGAAAATTTACTTTAAATTATTGTAAAATCTTTTGAAAGTTTTTATGTCAATATGCCGGAGATAACGTAACAATTGACTCATCGAAAGTGAAACTGTGCACTTAAAAACAGATGATCGCGATAATTCAATTTGTACTTAATTCATCGCTGTACCCACACTGCTATCAATTTATCTCTCTGCAGTCTGGCTAGGGAATTCCACTTTATAAGTTGACGACAACAAAGTTCATTCTCGGTGGCACGAGTTACGCAAAAGACGACGTCACAGAAATGCACTTTTTAAATTGAATAATTTGATGCCGCTTGCTTGCGCGCATTGTTTTATGAAGTTTAAAGTCAAACCACACATCTGATTATCAACATTGTCGTGAGTTTATTAATTGTAAAGTTAAACAGCTGGTTAATTGAAGCGTTTGAGAATATTGCATTAAGTGATTAAAAACTTTGCAGACGCGTGACAAAAATCGCTTGGTGATGTTAATTTTCCAAGCAGAAAATTAGAAGATCCAAGATGCAAATAATAATTCCTAATCGTTCTGAGTTGTAAAATTAATCTGAAAGTTGTATCAATTTAATTGCAACGATCGTCTTCATGAAATTTCAAAATCCGATGAATTATTCATTTCTCGACCGATCGGAATCAATCATCTTCATCATAACTTGATGTTATCGGGAAGTGAATAAAAGTTGCATTTACAACTAAATTTTCTTTTTCTTCAGTCTTAAACTGTTCTACATCGATTTTGGCAATTGCGGCAAGGGTTATCAAATTTTTAAACTCATCTGACGACTAGTTTGACTTTTTATCACGAAATGTCGACGCTTCTGGCCAGCAAGCAACGTTCGTAAATTGCTTCTGGAGATTTTAATTCAATTTTCTGCCAGGTGAAGAGATCAAGTTGCTCAACTTGTGCGTGAACTTTTTCGTTGCATTTTCTCATCGTTAAATCAATTTTTATGACGCTGGTCGGTTTCGCCTTCGGTTCAGCAGTTTTCACACAGTTCGATATTAAAAGTGACTGATCTGTTGACTTACTTGTCGCTGTATACTTAAGCTTGCAATTATTTCGCACGATTTTTTTTAGCCTAAAGCGCGTTGTTCTCCGCTTTGCGTCTCAACGCAAACTGAGTCGATAAAAGCTTTTGGTCACACAGCCACCAGTAATCAGCCAGAATATTCTGTTCTGACTCAGCTTCTGTACAGTTGCGAATGAAAAAGTCGAGTTGACGAAAGCTTACACCGGGTCAAAACAATTATTAGAGGTTTGGGAGGTCAAGTTAGCGTTTGTTTACGAATGGAAAGAATTCAGCAACAGTAAATTAAGGAAATGCGAGCCGTAATTGATTTGAAGCTTCTGTAGACGCAAGCCTGTGATTCATTATCGAAAATTTATGCCAATGGCGTTTTTAAAACTTTTAATTTCAGTCAAGCTTGAATTGGTAGAGAAAATTGTCGGAAGCAAGTTGTTGGCGACTGATTGATCGATGACGCTGGTTTTTTTAATCTTAGTTTGGATATCATTGTTTCGGGAGTCATCAGATGTTTTAAGTTTATTCGGTCGACTAATTATGCTACTGAAACTGTCAGGTCAATGAACTTCTCCATCAATGAAGTAACCTAGCAGGTGTAGGCGGTGTTGGACTTGCTGCGAACTGAAATTTTTGCTTTGCAATTCTGCTTCCTGCCTAGTTTTACACACCAAACTCAAAACTCAAACATTTAAATTAAACTAAATTTTATTTATCTTCAAAACTACTCGGAAATTCTTTTCCAATCTTAAATCTTACAGGAAAAATAAAAGAACTTGTGACATCTTTGCCATTTTTAATTTGGTTACGATTAAAGCACATGGATTTACTTTATTTTGACTGGGTGAAGCAATTGTGCAATTAAAATCTCAACTTGAGAGCAACGAATAACGAAGGAAAGCTCAAAAAGCTTTTTTAAGACAATTAAGAGAGTTTTATGCTTGCCTTTTGTCTATCTTTGATCGTTATCACACGCATTTTCATATCGACTAGAAAACTTTTTTTTTTCTTCCTTAGACTAGCAAGCGGTCTTGCTGAACTTTTTAGCTTACAACGAACGGTTCCATGATCTCCTGCGACTGTGAACTCTTCATCAGGTCGAAATCTTCAAAATCTTTGCTATAGCGGCTGACGGGCCGACTGAACGAGCCGTTTGATGGCGATCGCTCACCGGAGTCGTCGTTCGACTCGCCCGACTGGTAAATCTGGTTCAAATAGTCAGAAGTGAGATACGCCGGCAGGTCGTCTTCATCTTCCACGGTTCCGAAGTCCTGAAGGTCGTCCGCTTCTTGCGTTTCCACCATCGACAGCCACTGCGAGTTGTGATTACGGAACTTTTCCAGCTTGATTCGACTCGCCCAGCTCGAGTCTGTCATGGCAATGATGTCCAGACAGTAGTCGCACACTTTCCGTATCTCGACGTTTTTGTCGTGCATCAGATCGATGAGATAGGCTGGCGACTCAGTGTCTTTGATGATGTAGTTTCTCGTGCTTTCGTTTCTCAGCACTTGTTCGAACACGTAGACGATTTGTAGAACCATCTCGTCGTCTTCCTGCTTCGCCTTAAGCAGCTCGATCAGGCTCAAAACCACTTCCGCTTTACACAACAGCATGGCACAGAGTTCATCGGTAGCGCAAGTTCCCAGGAACACGACGGTGTCTAATACAATATCATCTTTGGCGCGTCCACCCGGCACCAGCGTCTTGCGGATCCACGGGATCAAGTTGTGAGTTTGCAATAGCTGTGAGTAATCAAGCTCAGGCAAGACCATGTTGCCTAACACGCCAATGCACTCAATTAGGAAGTCCTCGTCGTCACAATCGTTAATCATTTTGGCAAAGTCATCGACGTAATTCTGAAAAAATCGATTAGTAAATCACTCGGTTACAGTATTGAATGTAAAACTCACCACAAAATACTGTCGCAAATGATCATGGCTCGAGATATTTCTGATCATCTTCATCATCATCGCATCGCGGTACTTGAAAGTCCTTTCAATCAGATTCCGGAGCCGGTTGTTCTCGCACATTCCCTGGGCGCACTTTTTATTCAGTGCCAAGTTGATGCCCAGTGAAATGAGGTCAGTGTCAGATTTCTTGTTGAGATTCAGTAGCAACATGTCCGTTAAGAGAGCAACGCAGTCGGTGTAGGTGAAGACGCCCTTGACCTTGTCGTCCAAGCTCATGTGATACAAAATCTTTGTCACGATTGCGTGGTGTTTTTCGTCACTCAGAAATTGAACAAGTTTTGGCAGCAGACCACCGCGGACCATCTTCGCTCTCAGCTGACCGTCGAATGAGAGGTTGAAGATGAGTTTGAGGGTCGCTTGGATGAGATCGGAATGCGAGCTGTGCAACAGCCGCGGCAGTTTCTCAGTGACGTTCAGTTCCTTCATTTCATCCTTGTTGTCTCGAACGATGGCAAGTTTCTTCAAAAATGTCACGATCAGCACCAGAAGGTCGATGTTTTGCCTCTCCAAAGCCTTCACTAGCATTTTCACAATGTTTTTGCGTCGCATTTTCTCTTCCAGCTTCGTATTTTCAGCGATGTTCAAGAGTAAATAGAAAGCTACCCTCAAAAGCTGCTCCTGCTTCTTCGCAAATGTTTTGAGCTGCTTGTTGAGCTTATCGATCTCATCCTTTTGTCGCTTTGGATCTAGTTCTTCAACTGAGTTGCCGTTTGAGCTTATCTGAAGACCGGACAGGCCTTCATGGTAACTATTGTTCATCGAGTATGCTTTCAGGAGAGACGAAGACGAGGCTGACGATGTCATGCTATTGGCCATTGACCAGTTGCCACTCTTCGGACGCTGCTTAAGCTCGGGGATTCTTCTTCGTGGTGGTTCCATCTAAAGTAGGTATTGTCCAATTAGAATTCTTATAAGAATAGCTTGCACAACTTACATCTTTTGGCTTCTCAACATTCATGATGGTTCCATCCAGATTCTCTTGACTTTTGATAACTTCACTCTTGGAACTGTCTGCTGACGTCTTGCGACGGTCCAAGTCCTGCTTCATTTGATCGTATCTCTTGAGCTCGTGCTCGATGACGTCCATGCACAGCGATCCGATCTTGTACTGAACGATGACGGGGTGGAAATGCGTGTACGTCGAGAAGCAGAAGAACGTGTAGATGATGTTAGTGCTGAGGTCGAGGCTCTTGCGCCAGTCTTCTCGGAGAACTCTCGAGAGTGCACTCAAAACTGCTTCGTTTTTCTCAAGTTCTTCGAGATTGTCGGGGTTCCGCGCTAGTTGGAGAATGTAAGCAGAACCGCGAATGCGCTCAGGAAGTTCCTCATAAAGCAGTTCAATATAATCGTCGATATTTCTTATCGACGCCTTATCAGTATCATTATTCACTGGCCTCGCCTCAGACTTCGATCGCACCGTCGCTGACCGCATACTCGACACTCCCGAGTCGCCGGGATCTTTTCTGGTTTTCAGGTAGTAAATAATCTGCTCCACGTCCGACAGCTGAGACTTGTGTATCAGGTCGCACTTCTCGACAACCTCTCGGGCGAGCGCCGCCACATCTGTTTTGTTGTTCAACGTCTTCAAGCGAATGATTCGCTGACAATCCTACAAAACAAACAACCGAGCCATGTTAGATTGTGTGTTGAATAAATTATGCCGTTGTTATGGCATTGAACTATCCAAAAAAGAATCACAGGCCTTGGAGGTTGTTGTTGTTGCAGCTTTGACTCACCTTTTTGTCAGCGAGCATCGGATCCACGACGTCTCCATCGCCGTATACGGCTGCCTCCAGCTTGTAGTTGACGATGATGGACTTTTCACGCGGATGAGCCTCCAGCATGCCCCCCTTAAAACGCCTGAAAAGCGATTGAAAAGTGGAAATTATCGATTTTTCACTTTCATTTTGCCCTTTTTGGGAAACTCTCGACTCACTTCTTGATGAATTTCGCATCCTCCGATTGCATTTGAGCTGTTGTGACGCACGTCGAATGCTTGAGAAGCGAGCTAATGATGTAATACAGGTAATGGACAATAAATACGAACGATAATAATATCGAGATTGACTGTAAGATCATAAATTAAGTCATCGCTGTAGGAAACACGAATCATGCAACTTTCAGACACTACACGACTGCACACACGAACGACTTTCACTTTGGGGTGGTTTTTGGTGGGGTTGGAGCACGACTTTCGTGACAGAGAATTTTTACAGGACCACACAACAAATCCCGAAAAATTGTTCAATTTGTGTTCAGCACTTCCATGGTCGCGTACCGTTCCCTCAATTTGCTGTGACAGGCGGACGCCGACGAACCTCAACACACACCATCACTAAACTCGTTCTTTTTCCCTCGATTGTCGTAGTTTCAACACGTTGAAATGGTAAAAATAAATAATTTACCCAGTAAAACCGACGACTTTCGCAGTGAATTCTACGCAATCGATAGACATGCCACCGGTCCACTCGGGCCTGCTCGTGGAACCTCGAAATTCACCGCGAAAGCTGGCCAAAAAGTCTAGGAAATTTTCGTGAACCTTAAAACATTTTTTTGTGATCGTTTCAGGGGAAGGTGAAGTGCTCAGAATTGCGTCAAAAGGACAAGAAAGAGCTGACCAAACAGCTCGAAGACTTGAAACAGGAACTTTTGGGACTCCGTGTCGCCAAGGTGACTGGAGGAGCTCCATCCAAGCTCTCCAAAATGTGAGTTGAATCGACTGAAGTGCTCAAAGCCACTGTTCTGACTTCTGTTTTCTTTCAATTTTAGCCGCGTTGTCCGCAAAGCGATCGCTCGTTGCTACATTGTCATGAACCAGAAGACCAAGGAGAACCTTCGCAAGTTATACAAGGGCAAGAAATACAAGCCAATTGACTTGAGACCCAAGAAGACCCGCGCCATCCGCAAGGCTCTGTCCGAGCGCGATGCCACCCGTGTCACAATGAAGACGTTGCGCAAGCGATCGAAGTACCCTGTCCGCAAATACGCTGTCAAGGCATAAGCGTGTTACTTTCCAGCAAAACATCTGAAATAAAGAAGAAACATTCTTTTCTTAAACATCAAATTTGTGATTTTTGTTTATTCCCAAATTTTCAGGTTATGCAAAAGATCAATTTTTAGATTTACAGGATTTTCTTTATTAACTTTCAATCATAACATGAAGGTTCAATGTGTTTATTGCCACAGCAGTGATGCAACGGACAGTGGTGGCATTCCCGGCTCAGATCCCTTCGAGAAGCCTGCGAAAGAGAAAATTTGATAAGAATATCGAAATCTCGGCGAAAAATGGATTTGTTACCTAAATACAGGACTGTTGGAATGAATCCCCAGTGGAAGACGGTCTTGACCACCTCGAACACCATCCCAAGGCGTTCTTTTGATTGCTCCGACAAAGCCATTCTGTGATTACAGTAATTTATTTGGTAAATTCAACTTTTCTTCTAGGTCCAACGCTGTCTATAGCTAGCAGTGACACTTTGAAAGGAAATGAGAAATTAAATGCGCGCACAGACACTCAGAACATCAAGAGAAATCGTTCGTTCAAGCTATTTTAGTATAACTTCTTAGTTTTAGTGCTTCATTTAACTGAAGACAGTGCTGGTAGATCAAAAGATCCCTTTGGAAACTACGCAAACATTAAATTTCGCAATTGTTCTCGATCAGATCACAAATAATCATATTCAGCTGGTATGGCATCAGCAAACACAAGCCTTGTGCTTCGGCTGTCTAAATTGGCTCCGTTTCTGCCCAAGACACTGCATTTCCGGTAAGTTTTCACAGTAATTCAGATTGAATTTCATCAGAAATGATGTAACCTTCGCTGTTCCAGTATCTCCCCATCGATTTATCAGCGCTCGAGAGGCTTTGTCAGTGACCAGGCTAAAGAAGAACCGGGTGCAGAGTTGACAGACAAAGAGAAGGAGTTGACAGTGGAGATTGAGAAGCTGACGACAGAAGTCGAGACGATGAAAGAGAAAAACAATGATCTCGATGTGAGTGGCGACTTGATATCAAAGGTTCAACCATCTAATGATGTATTGATTTCAGGATAAATACAAGCGGTCGCTGGCTGACAGCGACAACATGCGCAAGCGACTGACGAAACAAATCGACGACGCCAAAATATTCGGAATTCAATCGTTTTGCAAGGATTTGCTGGAAGTTTCCGACATTCTCGGTCACGCAACCGAAGCTGTTCCCAAAGAAGAGCTGAACGACAGGAACCCGCATTTAAAAGCGCTTTACGAAGGACTCACGATGACCAAGACTCAGCTACAACAGGTTTTCAAACGCAATGGACTCGAACCAGTCAACCCGATCGACGAGAAGTTCAATCCCAATTTCCACGAGGCGCTGTTCCAGCAGGAAGCACCCAACAAAGCACCCAACACTGTCGTAGTTGTTAGCAAAATCGGGTACAAGCTGCACGAACGCGTCATCCGGCCCGCTCTTGTCGGTGTCAGCAAATAAGCCGGAAACCTCTCGAAACCTTGGCCGACGGCGTCGCTAGCTGATCGCAGAAAATTCCCTTCTCCCCCTCTGCCTGAAATTGGGGAGGTCTCTAAGCTTGTTTCCGGGTCACTGGAAGAGATGTTTAGGAAAAATGTTCAAATAAAAATTCAGAAAAGAGGTTTGTTTACTCTTGTGTTTATTTGAACTTTTCTTGTGTCCACCTGAGTGCAATCTTCATTGACGAGTTTGCTAACACCAAATGCCCGAAATTTAATTCTTATCAGGGTTGTGAAAAAGTAGAATAAAGAAAATTATGCTCTGGAAATGTTATCTTTAGAATCCTTGCGTGAACTGGCGCGATTCTAGGCGTGCTTGGAGAAGCTCGAGCTGACGTTTGGCCTCGCACTGTGGAAAGTTGTTAAGGTCGTAGTATTGCGGGGCGATCTTCAGCAACCATTCAGCTGTGGAAGAGATTTTTAAGTTAGTTCTGTCGATGAACAGTGATCAAGACTCGTGCCAAGGCCTTGTACTACAACTACTTACGTTTGACATCGGTGACAGTTCGAATGTAGTTCTTTGTAGTCAACACGAACTCATTGTAGATGACCCAGTCTGGTTTATGATCCAAGCACGTCGAAGGATGCAATTGCACAATCTGGTTGTCCTTGATGGTCAAGTAGTGACCTGTGCGCTCCAAATGAGCGACCTGCATGAAGAATCCCTGCACGAGTGCCTTACGAATGTTGATGTAGTAATCTTTCGATGTGAACTCGGTGCTGGTGCGCTTCAAGTTGAAGCGGTCCATGATACGAGCGAGTTGTTGTCGAACGTTGTCTGCCGATTTCAATGATCTGTAGTTGACAAAGTTTTCGTAGCACCACTGAGGGTCTTCGTTGCCTGAAGAAAGAAAACGTTTAAAATTGTGCTTGACATACACAAACTAAGTCAACTTACTCTGCTTAAAAGCATGGTAAACGTTCAGCAACGTCAAGTGATCGCCATCGATATGTGCAAAACGCATCTTCGCTTCGTCGGCCTGCTTCTTCATCTCATTAGGTCGCACAAAACACTGCGGGACTTTAAACGTTCAAGGGAAAGACAAGAAAAAAGGTGGACGGGACGCAAACAGAGTTGCACCACAAATGTGAACGGCCCAATTGGATTTCAATGAAGAAGATCGCAATTGTTAAGAGGCCATTCGCACGTCCGTTAGATCAATAAAGATTGCCAAAATAAACTTAAGTCGTTCGAAAATGCAAGCAATGGAGTTTGAATGGAAATTTGTGCAATGAAATCATTTTCTCACCCGAAAGCATCGCTGTGATGGACAATATCTCGTTCGAGCAGTTGTGAGAGCAGGAAGCTATCAACATCTTTGCCAGCTGCGGATCCAACGGGAACTCTGACATGACAGAGCCGAGGTCGGTCAAGTTGCCATCGTCGTCGAGAGCAGCGAGATAGTTCAAAAGTTCCAGAGCTCGCATGAGCGTCTCCGGTGCCGGTGGATCCATGAAGTCGAAGTGGACAAGATCGTCGATGCCGAGTTTCTTCAGTTGCAAAACAACTGTTCCCAAGTTGGAACGCAAGATCTCAGGATATGTGTTGTCCTGCATTTCGTTCTTGTAAGCCTTCTCGGTGTAGAGACGGAAACATTTTCCTGGCTTGGTACGACCGGCACGACCAGCTCGCTGTTGAGCGGAAGCCTTGCTAATCGGCGACACCAGCAAGCTCTCGACACGGATTCGTGGATTGTAAACTTTCTGCTTGGCGAAGCCCGGGTCAATCACGAAGACAACTCCGTCGATGGTCAACGATGTTTCAGCGATGTTAGTCGAGATGACGATTTTACGACCGACGGCTCCATTTGCACGCTTTGGCGGTGCTGGCTCGAAGATTTTCTGTTGCGCAGCCGGTGGCAATGTCGAATACAGCGGAATGCACTTGAGTTCACCGACGTCCGGTCCAAGATTGTCGATTTCTCGCTTCACACGCTTGCAAGCCTCTTCAATCTCTTCCTGACCGGTCAAGAACATCAAAACGTCGCCTTCGATTTCCTCGCACATGTGAATTTGAATAACCGTGCGGATTGCGGCTTCCAAGTAGTCGCGTTCAGGTTCTGGTGTGTAGAAGATCTCGACGGGGTGCGTGCGGCCGGGAACATTCATCAGCGGTGCGTTGTCGAAGTAGTTCTGGAACTTTCCGGCATCCAACGTAGCAGACATGATAACGAGCTTCAAGTCAGAGCGCTGCTTGACGACTTCCTTCAACACGCCCATCAGCAAATCGGTGGCGAGAGTCCTTTCGTGAGCCTCGTCGAGCAAGATGCACTGATAGCCTTCCAGCATTGGATCGCTCATAGCCTCGCGAAGCAACATACCGTCTGTCATGTATTTGAGACAGGTCTTGGGCGAGGAACAGTCTTCGAAACGGATAGAGTAACCGACTTCCTGGCCAAGCACGACGTCCATCTCTTCAGAAACACGCTGAGCGACAGACATGGCAGCCACTCTTCTTGGTTGTGTACACGCGACACTCTTTCCACCCATCGAGCGAGCGTAGTCGACGGCCCATTGCGGAATTTGCGTCGTCTTTCCGGATCCAGTTTCTCCCACGAGCACAATGCACTGATGTTCAGCCAAGAGACGCATGAAGTCGGCGCGGTACTCGAAGACAGGCAACAGAATTCGTTTTTTCAGCAGGTTGTGGTAGTTGGCCGAGTAAACGCTGCCATTAAGTGTATTAATCGTGCCGGGCGCGGCGTTTGCGTGTGACGACGTTGCTCCTGTATCGACCGGAATACCTTTTTCCTCCCTGAAAGCAATTTTAATCAATGTTAAACAATGTGCGAACGCATTTTTCACAATTTTACCTTCGCTTCTTGATGAACGGGTCCATGACTTCTATTCTGCGCTTGGACATCACGTGTGGTTTCTTGGCAGCTTCTAAGCAAGTTTTCAGCTTTCAAGCAAGTTTGAGCAATTATATTAGCTTAATCGCAGTCAACTTTTTATTTTGTTTTTGGTTGATCTACTGGATGTCTACAAATCTGCTAATTCAAATCTCAAAATTCCGTTAAAAACTAATGCTTGTAGATTTGAATTCAGTTTATTGCTTGATTTTGTTTAGTTTGCACATAATTTTAGTCGCCTATGATCCACTGAGCTTGGCACTAGCTTGATTTGAATAAGAAATGATAAATAATTTGATTTGTCATGATTGTATGGCTGAGCCTCCTCTGATTAGTTCCCGATTCGGATCATGAAGACGACTTCGTCGGTGTCACAGCAGTCCTGCTCTGGTTCGGTGTCTGTCAAGTTGGAGATCGTTTGAGAGTTGCTTGGAACTGAGACGGTGTCGAAGGATGAGGCAACTGAGCGGAACGTTTGATACTGCGGCAAATCGATGCTGTTAATGCTTCTGCTCGGGCGCATGATATTGTCTCCTCCATAATAGTCTTCGGAAGTTTCTTCGTCGACCATCTCAGACGTCCAGAGAGATTCGTAGATTGGTGGGTAAGCGATTGGCTCACGCATTCCTCTCAAGAAGTCCGGGTCCTCGAAACGCGGAAGTACGTGGATCGGAGTCGATACAGCTCGCTGCACAGGAAGCCACTGATAGCACTGATGGTTCGGTTGAGACGACGGAATAGCATCGAAGCTATGAGTAAAGTGACCGCATCCATTCTCGTATTCTCCATTCATTCGTGTGCGCTGCTTCTGCAACATCTTAGTGTTCGCTTGAGCAAGTCGTCGCAACTTGTTAGTTTCTTTCAAGATATGCAAGCATCCGCAGCAGACAAAATGAGCCTCGTCGCCGACAATCTGTGGAAGTAAAACTTGTGAAAATGGTTTGTGAAACCGAAAGGTTGTCTCAGGAACCTCAATTTCCAGAAATTTTTGCAGCAATTCCGCAATTGTTCGATCCCCGCAAGTGTCATTGGTGCTGTGATGTCCTTCGCCTTTAGCCAGGCAAACTCTGCAGGTTTCAGTCACGAAAGAGGCCATTTTGAGAGAAAATTTAGATTTCATGAAGCACCCTTGAAGTCGGAAAATGTTTTTAGCATGACCGTTAAGAATGAAATTCAAAGACCGAATGAAAGTTTCGAACAATG
>JPYR01000639.1:0-27879 GCA_000775305.1 Belgica antarctica | reverse complement strand
GCTTTGACTTATCGCCAACTGCATCAGTCGCGCAAACTATTTTCTTACAGAGTTCGTCGCGTTCAAATATTTTTCTTTAAGTTTTTTTGGCTTTTTTCGGTGAGCGAAAATATTTTTCGACTTTGCTTGTGTTGAAACGACTGAGACAGCAGTTTATTCGATGTCCAACGTGCCAGCAGTTCGTTTTCGTTTCTCGCTGGAAACGGGTTGATCGTTCAAGAAACGTGAGTTTGGAGATAAATCACGCGTCGCAAGCCGAATTGTGTGTGTGGCCACGTAGGCATCGTTAAGTGATCCGCCAGAGAAGAATCAATTAAAAGTTCAAAATAAAGCTGAGCGAAGTGAAGTAGCGAGTGAATTTGGTTGTGTTTTGACTCCGCGAGTTGTCACGAATTGTCCGCGAGTTGTCGCCAGATATTGCCCTTTCCACCCACACCTCGCCTTCGCACGGTTTAACACCCGAAAAATCTTGAAATCTCCGCTTTTGGAATCCAAAAGAATTGTTTCCAGTGGAGTGAGAGCGCCTGTGCTTAACGATGACCAGCCTGAGTCAATAAACAAAGATGTTCGGCATCAAGATGAATATTTGCTACAAAACGTGGATCTGTGTGTGTACTTTCTAAAACACATTTTTAGTGCCGATCGCTTCGGAGACTGCCAGTGCGAAAGGTTAAAGCGGTCGAAGCCTTAATGTTTATTATCTGAATTAATTTTGCAACTTGGTCTTTCGACGACTTTAATTGACAACACAGTGTGCATGTGACACACTTAACTTTGCCTCTTAATAAACATCACAAGCTTTGCAAGCTTTTTTTATAAGAAAACAACAAAAACAAACGAAAATGAGTGAGAAAGGGAACCTCAAGAACCGAATTGACAACAATTTAAAGCTTGAAATCCCGAAAATCAGTGACAAATTGCCGGCGACAATGGCGCATCCCGCGACGGCGCCTGCCTGCAACGCCTTCGGCGATCATCGACTTCTAAAAGATCTCATCAGCAGTTGGAATCGCGAGGATATTGGTGAACTGCATAGTAACGACTATTTAAAGAAATCCCCGTCGTCGGCTTCGTCTTCGGGCTTCAAACGTGAGAAAAATCTCGCATGAAAATGAAACTCGAGCGTGGAACTCAATGTCAGAATTTTCTCTTTTAGAACCTTGTGATTTGTTTTCACAGTTCATCAAAGAACCGGGTTCGGCATCGAGTCCTGATGTCTTCAACAAGCTAAGCCCGATTCTGCAGTGTCAGAGTGTAAGTATGATGAATTGAAATGACTTTTCAAAAAAATTGTAAATGGCAAATATTGTGAGTAGGATTTTAACAAATCAACTGAGATGTATTCGGTGACTAGGATTTGAACCTTAGTTTCAGAATGAATGTTTAAAATCAAACATTTGCGCAAGCACTAAATTTATTCTCGAAAGTCTTCCGCTGCTATTTTTTTTTACATAAACTCAACTATTTCTTCAAAATTTCTTCAATCACACAAAACATGAAACTTCTTTTCATAAATCACCACTTCCATTATCATCTACCTGCTTCTTCCCTTGCTATCATCACATTCGATAAGAAATTCCAAATATTTCCGGTCGTAATTCTCTTCCTTCTGTTCTCGTACGTAGTAAACGCATCGTCTTTGACTGCGATCCCAGCTATAAATTCTCTCCTGTTTTGCAAAAAACCTTTTCTTGATAGCACAGATCGCGGAGATTTGTTTTCTTGATCATCTTCTTTGTTCGTCATCTCAGTCTGGGTTTATCGGCAGTGCTTTTCAGTCAAAGTGCATTTTGATCGTTCAAAATCATTTGGTTTTAACTCCTTTGGCAGTCATTGAACAAACAAGAACTTCTGAAAAAACTTCTTAAAAAGTCATTTAATACGAACAATGAACGACAAAGCCTTCATAACTGGCTGTTAATGTAAACAAAGCATAAAAAGTTGTTTAAAGATTGAGAAAATGTTCGTTATTCAAAACTTTGTGCAAGTCTATTGAAACGTGTCTCGTGTGTGGGCACTGCGTACAAGCAACATCAACTCTCTTTCGCACTCGAAATCGCTTTTTCTGCCTGTTTATACAGTTTCCAGGAAAAGAGCTGAGAGAAAATTGCCTTTGCGCGTGAAAATCGCCAGAACAATGTTTCTTTTCACTTCGCATCTGCCCGCCGCGCGATCCAAGGTGATCAGTTACAGAAAGACTTTCGATCAAAGCAAAGGTTCAGAGTGAAAACTCGCAGATCATTTTGAAGTTGTGGTGCAGAAAGCTGCAGAAAACTGTTAGAAAGCATAAAAAATTTGATAAAATTGCAAGCAGAAGTTCAATTGTGAATAAATTTTGAACTGAACTGAAAGAGATTCGAAGAAAAATTAAAGAAAATTTTGAGTGAAAAGTCAAAATGGATAACACTCCAAGGTTCAACAAGTTTCGTCGAGCATCTGGCCCAGAGATTTACAGTAGCTCGATCCGATTCTATCCTGTGCATGATCGAAGGGTGAGATTGACTGCTTGTCCAACTCAATTTGATTACGATTTCACTATTTACGTCGCTTAAGCGTAATTTGAGTTAAACTCGATTCCGGTAACGGCTTGTTTGTTTACTTTTCAATCAGCAGAAAAATTAAAAAGCAATTCTTGATTATTTTGCAAGTGCGTAATTGCGATATGCGAGCACTCAAAGGCACTTCTCAGCAAACTTCAATTTTCAATGAGATTGGACTTTGAAAAGTATTTCCTTTGACGTAAGAGCTGAGAACCAGGAGTCGTTTTAGATTTTGCTGATAAAATCAAATGCGAAGCTGTTGTGCAAGGAAATTTTGGTTGGTTGGAAACAATTTATGATATGCAATTTAAAGAACTTAATGGCGACAAGCCCCCTGACTTTAATTAAATTCTATTAAAAATCGTGCGAACGACAAATTTGCATTTCTAACTTCAGTGACCACTAAATTAATGATCTTGTCGGACAAGTCTTTTGTAAACTTTGTTGCTTTGGCTTCGACCCTAATTTAATGTAATAAACCAGAGTTTCTGAGAAGTTATCAATGATCGTGAATTAAATATATGATTGGGGGCAGTCTAACGGTGATGTCTAATGCAGGTTTAAACTTTGATAGGAAGAATTTTCTTGGAAGATTAGAGTGAATTTTATTCCGCTTTCCATTTTGTTCCAATTTTATTTGAACGTTGTTCCAAACCCGGTCCACCTTAACGTCATCACCGCACAGCCCCATTTACAACTGCCCAAGCAGATCACATTGAAAATTCACGTGGTTTTATTGGGTTGTGCGTTCAAGTCTGTTTTAATCACCCAGGAAAGAAGAAATTTGCATAAAAACATCGTTTGTCACTGTGGACAACCGACAGTCAATTAAAGCACTCACTGAATCATCCGCTAATTAAACAAAAGACAGCCTTTTATCGCGCGGTTCTTTCGATTAAGTCATTTGAGACAACTTGAAAGTGATTAATAACTAGTTTAGTGGGAAAATGATTAAACCGGGAGGCCTTTAATCAGATTCTCACGGGCTTGTTTATTTTTGTACAATTAAGCGGAGGTTATCAGTGTCGAGTCAATTCACATCTAATTTGTCGTTTTCCGCTGTAAAAAGCAGCGCTCGAGCGAGAGAAGAAAAAAATTCATTCATAATTAAAACTTCGAAATCAACACGCGGCGCGAACACATCCACAGACATCGCCGAATGCAGGCAGCAGGTCTGATTTGATGGCTCAATAAACTGTTCGTGAGTCACGGTGGAAATTGAAACGAAATCAGTCTAAGGAGGTCGCGATCTCACAGAAGCAAAAATTCATTCACTGTAATCAGATGAATCACTCGGAATTTCACGGGAATTTCACGCTGAACCGCGATTGACACGATCGCTTGATCAATCGAACACACATTTTACGGTGGAAAAACCGACCAGAAACATCCACACGCGTGCAAGCTCAACTCTCACGAGCACAACATTAGTTTCAGCGTCGGGTTAAGTTCAGCACTAAATTAACTAACACACCCAGCACTCCCCGAAACATTAACAATATCTCATGCCACACGTTCAGTAGAAGTCTTGAAGTGCCATAAATAAGACGGGAGAATCGTCGTTCAAGCTGGTCGAGGCTACAGAAACGTTTATTCAAGTTTTTGGCTTTGCAAAACGCGGATTTTGAAGAATTTCGATAAGAAATTGATTTTAAAACGTGTCTGAACCCTAAATTTCACATGAAAAATCGACAACCGTGATAAGAAGTGGAGTTTTTGGGCAGAAAAAAGCAGCTTGGAAAGCTGATAACGTGGAAATATTTTTATTTATCATCGGCAATGTGAACAATTAATTCGGAACTGTGATAAGACAGTTTCAGAGACTTCGAGACGATTTGTTTTTGTGATCGTCTGTTGTGCCGGATTCAAAGTTCGAAGAGACAACTCATTAATTAGTGCAGAAACAACACATGCTGGCTGCCCCAACACTGTGAAGAGTTTATAGTGCTGTCAGCTCCTTATTCTCGGTCGTTTGTTTTGCATGCTCTACTAATAAAAACCGAGCGCAAAAGACTTTGGGAAAGAAGAAAAAAGCGATTTTAAGGTGTGGGAGATTTTCGAGCATGGAAAAATACAAAAAGTCATTTGTTGAGTGAAATTTCGAGACTCTTTAAGACCAAAAAGTTAGCATTCTTACAAAACTGTGAAGAAATAAAGAAAAGACTTTAAATTCAACTGGTTGCTGGTCGACAAAAGTGTGAATCATTCCGTGGAATTGTGTCATAAAGAAAGGGAAGCAGAAGCAAAATGAATGTGACCGAGATTCCGCGTCAAATCAGGCCAACATTGCGATCACTAAGGAGAGAAGAGGTAAATAGAAAGACACGTTGATGCTAAGGGATGGTTTTTAGGGTGTATTTGCGTAGATTTGTCCTTGAGAGATGCCCTAAAGGAAGCGCGGAACCTTTTAAGCATAAAAATAAGAAGAATACAAACAAAGAGAAAGTAAAATAAAATGTTTACAATGAATTTACTTAAATTTGCCTTGACTACATGAAAACACTAGTCTTTGGACGCTAAGGCGCTAAGATGCCAGCTAGAACTTTTTCATTTTGAAACAGAATGAATCTTCACCAAACTTCGTTTTACTGTTTCATATTCGCTCGTAGCTCAACCAAGGGCTGCTACCATATTTAACATAAATAGTGCTCAGGTTCGAATCCCCCAGCCAAATTAAATTTTATGCTTATTTTATCCGACGTGATGACAAAAACAAGACTTGATTAACACTCTCGTCTTAAATGAATCGGACTTCCACTCAAACCATAGACACGAGAGGTTGTTCATGATTTTCAACGTTCTGATCGGATAAAATATTTTATCACCCCCCAAACCGCCGGCTCCACGCGCTGTTTTCTGTGGAAACTCCGAGCAGTCCCCCTTTAATTACTTTGTTGTTAATTTTTTCACGTATTTCACGGCGAGAACGCCACAACTGTCTGCTTATACTGTGCATGTGTTCGTTTTTTTCGGTTCGAATGTTTTATTTTTCCGCTCGTTTGGTTGAAAATGCAAAAAGAACTCACGATTTGTGATTTCTGAGCGGAGAATATGAGAACGAAGAAGAAAAGTTGATTTTAGTGTAGGTTTTGTTGTTTTGCTAATGGACAACGTTAAAAAATACAACAACACGACATCGAAACTTGTTTCACATCCACACGCCTTGGACGCGAGTGTGTTGCGAGCGAGCTTGCCTTCGAAGATTCATTTGCGAGTTAGTTAAATATTTTTGTTCGAATGGTTTAGTTGTCGATTGTTTACGATCCGCGAAGCAACAAAGAAAGTCACTCTGAATCTGATTTTGAAGTTCTCCGCAAGATTAACAAGCTTTTTTTGGTGTCGATTGTGAAAGAAACTCGCGCGAGAAGATCAACCGAGAAGAAGTCACGAAGAGTCATGCACTGTTGCATGCTTGTCAATACGGAAATCACTTAGAAACACGTCTTCATCAACACAAAGTAGTGAAGTTCGCGTTTGTGACCGGAGAAAAGCAATCAAAAGTTCTGACAGAAGTTTTTATGTTCAGCAATCGCCAAAATGAAGAACATTTTCAGTGAATTTTCAATGTGTTGAACACGAAAAGCAGTAAAAGCAAAGAAAACTCGCAGTTCTCTCACGAATAAATGTTTCGTGAAGGTGTAGTGGTTATCGCGTATGTTTCTTGTGTTGCCAAAATTCAGACGCAGCTGACTTACTCGGCTAAGTAGTAAAACAGGAAAATTCGTTTCCAGGTAAGCAACAAGTGTTCTGACTCCAGAACTGCATTCCGTGCCAGTTTGTGTCAACACAACAGACATTTTTGTGATGTCGCGACCAGTTGTGTCAGAAAATATCTCAAATCTCGTTTCTGATCGATGAAGATTCGCTGTTAATTCTCTTAACAAGTTTTGCGTTGATTTATGGATTTTAAGACGCCAATCCGAAGACTGTGTGTCTAAAGAATAATGTCTTTAGCCTTTGTTCTCTGCGGATTTGAATTTATAATAAAACTTCACGTCTTCGGCGAGATCTTTGTCACTAAGTCAACATTCTTGGGTTTATCGCCGATTCTGAAGATTGCAATTCCGGGGAAGTTCGCGGTGATTAATTTGTCACTGATTGCTTAAGTCATTGCATCAACGGAACAACAGATTTGTTTATGAGACAAAGTTTTGGTGCTTTATTGCGCTAACGCAACTGAGTTCGATTATGGTGAAAAGCCGTGGACTTGAAACACCAGGGAACCAGCACCAACTGCAGTTTTAAACTTTTAAAATCCTTTTTCAATGTTTTTACTTTAACACCAGCGTTAACCAATTCACCATCCATTTAATAATTACAAAACAAACTGAAATTCCACAATCATTAAAACTTCATTAAGAAGAAGCTTCTACAAAACAAACATGCACTGCAACAGCCCCGAAAGTCTATCGCAGGTGTATCCGCGGCTATTTAAAGAATCGGAAAACAGTTTTTTCTGAAAAATTAAGCAAAATACAATTTCGCTGGGCACTTAACAGCACTTAACAATACACAGGCACAGTTCAACTTCGACTAAAACGTGAAATTTGGCAGCGTCTCAAAACAGAATTATTCCGAAAGTGTTTCACTTATGCAGAAAAACAGCTAATTAATGTGTTCTGTGAATGCGAACAGACGATTGTCGCCTCGAAGCTTTGAATTCTCCACTTCGAGTGATCGTAAACACTTTAGAAGTGATCATTACATGCCGACTTCATGCCTTCTTTACAAAAGATGAAATTTACGTCGTCTTTGATGTCGCGGTCGAGATTGTCAAAGACAAAACGTCTCTTTTTTTCATTTTTCGATGTCACAACCATTCACTAGAGATTTTAACGACTCTTTGTTTACACCATCGAGTATCGCCGTTCTATTCTGTTGGAGAACATGTGTTCAATTTATTATGTTCAATTAACCATTCAAGCGCACACAGCCAAGCGACTAAAGCCATAATTAATCTTCTGCGTTGTTTTGTTGCTGTTTTCAACTCGATTCATGGCAAATCAGCGCCCACGCGACTAAGCAACGCGACTCAGGTATTCGCGGCACCAGATAAATCACTCGCTTTGGTTTCATTTGCGCAGCCAATTCAATTTTATGGGCTGACAAGTTCTGTAAAGCTGTCGAACTTTGTTTGCCTTCGCGATAAGACTTTCGAGTGTCTGAGTTTCGCGGAACCATCGCAAACTGATAAGATAAACCAACCAAACGGTCAAATTGGTTCAGTTAACATGCTTTGAAAAATCGATTAGCAACTCGTCGAAAGTCTGGGAAATCTCGAGTTTCATTCACGGATGCACTAGATCGACTTGTTATGAATGAATTGCAGGCATTGACGATGTGC
This sequence comes from Belgica antarctica, assembly GCA_000775305.1. NCBI lineage: Eukaryota > Metazoa > Arthropoda > Insecta > Diptera > Chironomidae > Belgica > Belgica antarctica. Next base: position 19,995 of record JPYR01000639.1, on the reverse strand, counting down.
TTGTTACAACTTAGAGCAAACAAGTTGAAGTGCTGTCGATGGACTCATTAATTTGTACGTGAAATCACTGAAAAAAGCGCGAAAGATAGCATGAGAATCCGGTTTGCTGAAATTGCCGATGACGTCAATGGCGATCATTGTTCGTTTACTTGTTCCCGGTTCTCTAATTTCTCTCTCGGTATGTCTGGATGGATTCTTGTGCGATGATTCACTTGAGTTACATAACCAATTGTTGCATGATTCATTGCCATGCGTTGATAATGATGGCACCGCGCGCGGTTCAAGTTTCTTTGAAACTCGGATGCCAAAAATTTAAATGAGGTTGACTTTGAGTGTAAACACTGGTGATTCATCGCAACTTGAGTGCAGTAGCGATAACGTTTCGCGTGAATTGCTGCCGAAATCTCAAATTTTGTTTACGAATTGCGAGAAGCGACGTCGCTGTACATTGTCACGGTCTTCATCGGCTTTTCTTCTTCTCTAACCTTCGTTTGTCGATAATCCCGCTGACACGAGTATAGATTCGTTGTACAAGTCTCGTTTTTGTTTTGACATGCGAAACTTAAGCTTTACTTCCGCCCACGCAGTTAAAAACACGTCGATTGGAATTTCGTTTAGCTTAGAACAAAGCTTGAATTACACAATATTAACTAAATTTTTCACGACTTTCAGATGTCGGAGCTGCCGGAGACGATCATCGTCAACAAAACACCGCAAAACATGTCGCCGGATATGGCATCGATGTTGGTCAACTTCAACAGCAGGAAAAACTCTCTAACGCCGTCGCCCACGGCTAGCACAATTTCTTCAAATGGACTAAGTTCGCGACAAAACCTGCTAAACTCATCGTCCACCAATTCTACATCATCAGTATCATCACAGCAAGTAAGTGAAAGAAATTCATCGAAAATGATTCACGGATGACCGACTAAGACGTTGTTTATTAACGGCATTCTTCGCCGATGATAATAAATTCTCGTGTGTGGTTTGAATTGCGGGGATTTTCACGGGAAAGATTATTTGCAAAGAACATTGCAAAGATAACAAAGAAGTTGGGTGGGAACGAGTTTGATATAGTGACAAGAGTTGGCTGGGAAAATTAAATTAAGTTTTAGTGTTCTTAAAACGGCCAACGACGAAAGGATAAATTTGACGAAGTGACATGCACAAGTGCAACGGTTTTAGGGTAAACATTCTTCCAGGACTGTCAAGGATTGTCCTAAAACTTAAGCTTGTAAGCATTTCAAATGTGTCGATCTATTAACATTAAAAGAATTCATGAAGTCACTTTGAAACAAAGATCCAAGCAGTGTCCCAGCTTTCCAAACATGCCCCTGGTCACCTCACACTGCATAATTGAAATCACCACCAGCGCGTCTCCCATTTCTTCCATCTGAATTCGCTTAGTACGAATTTACCCAGAAATTCTTCACTTATACGCGAGTTTTTCAGCGTCACTGGCCGATGAAAAATCCCGTCTTAAAATCACTTCAATCTGTGTGAGTTATTTGCGTCTTCTTCGTCAAAGAGCGAGCGCCCAAGAAACAAATTTTTTGTTAATAATTTCAAACGGAAAACAAACAGGCGCGCTGCTGAATTCTCAGTTTACTTTTAACTCTCGAACGATCAAGTCTTGAGCTTGAAGAACATCGCGCGTCTCGACTCGCGAACGAACGAAATAAAAACTTTAAAATAATAAACGAATTTCGGGTCCGATTAATTTACTCAAAAGATTAAGAAAGAAAATTTGCAAAAGTCTCGAAAAATCTGAAGAAAATGAAGAACGATTTGATTAATAAAATGAAACCTTTGGCCGACAAAAAGGTGAAAAATCGTTCTGGCGACCGCTTGGTGAGAGACACTGTATGATTCATTTACACTTACTTGACGCGAAAATTTCGACGAAAAGTTCTAAAATTAAAAAACGAAAGCGGAAAACTTGACAAAAACATTAAATCGGGTTCAGTGAATCAGATGTTTCCTAAACGATTCTATGATTCATCGACACCGCAGTGTCTTGCACGTCAAAACACGTCGGCTCCCAACAGTTTCTCGTCATGCCGCCGATTTGGTGTCTTCACTGTGTCCACGCAAATCTCCAAAACGCTTTATTTGGACAATTTTTTCACTTCTCAAGAAACGATGACGAAACGAAACCACCAGAATCGAAGAGTTTATGTTGGATACGCGATCTTTTCGCTCAGATTTTTGTTGACCTTGACGCAACCGGACGCTTAGAAAACATATCAAGAACAGCGATCAGCAGTTCAGATAATGTTTTCGGCAGCTGCGACTTGAGTAATGACGCGATCAAATGAAAACTTTCGGGTTTCAACGTCTCTGAAGGGCGCAGCGCGCCTTCGTTCTGTTGGTTGAACTGATTTTAGGTTTTCTTGGTGATGAAACTTTTTGATGTTTCATCAAAGTTTTGGGTATTTTGCAACTTGAAATTTGACTGTTTACAACTTAAACCTTTCAGAACTATTTTCAAGTCAAAAGCTTTCAATAAATGTCATTTTAGTTGACCTTGTGACACTAAAAAGCATGAATATTTATTAATAAACGGAAATCGTTGACACAAGAAAAAGCATTGAAAAATCAAAGATCAAATCCTGGGGAAACGAAAGAGCTTGATTTCACCATTCACACGACACCGTTCACTGCATTTGATTTAACTTAATTTTAATTCGATTCAATCTCGATTAATTTCACTCACGACAAGTCGACTTTCATGTTCCATTTCCAACCCTCGAATTATTCCTTTTTCGGTCATCTTTCCGTCGTTATTGTGTCGTTACTGATTGTTTCTTTCACCACGCAGGTATTAAACAGCTCGTCAACCACCACGTCTTCACGTGTCGCTAAAAAGACGTCATCGCAGCGGCTGATCACAGCAAGCACCTCCACGTCTTCCCAATCATCTCAGTCACAGTTGTCGACGACATCGTCCGGGAGTGCAGTGAATCCGCACGCCTTGCAACGCGATCTCAACGAATTCAAGAACTCGATGAGTGAGATCAACAATCTCGCGTCGCGATCAAATCAGATGGCGGAGTTGCAGAAAAGGTAATTGATGAATGATTGGACCTTGGATGACACTAAAGTCATATTTGAATTTTAGAATCCGTTCGTCGATGGAGAATCTCGTGGATGACCCAACGTCTGAAGGCTTAGTCACTTTTCCTGATGATGAGTCTGGAGATCTTCAACTTGACCTTGTGCCCGCCGAAGCGATGCAAAATCAATTGCAATGCGTCAACGGTCTCGGTTGTTCAGACACCGTCAAGTTTGAACAAAAACGCACGATGAACACATCCAAGTCAAAGATTGTCACGAATGGATTCAGCAGCGAACAGGTTTGAACGACAATTCCAAGCGTCATTTGAGTCGCAAGTGACAATGAATCATTTTAGGCGATTACAAACGCCGCCGAAGTAAAGAAATTGCAAGCCGGCGACTTGGAGTTTAAAGAAGCCAAAAGTGTCGCCGCCGTGCGCAACCGAATGGAAGTCGATGGACTGAAGACGGAAGAAGCAAACGCGATTCTCCAGGTTTGTTTTGATTCACTCCGATCGTTAAACCGCGTTTGTTTTTCTGCTGCTTCGGTTAGCCCCGTCACACTGGAGACTATCGTTCACCCGATCGATAAAAGAGAGTAGACGGCGGAGAGCGGAAGTGGCATGGGGAAGCACCGAGAACGGTTTCGCAGTTTTTCTCTCGCCGGGGTGGAAAATTCCACCCACAAAGTTCACATTCTCTCACGCGCTGACTCATTTTCGGAATGCTTTCGATTCAAGCGCCACTTTCACTGATTCAGTTTGCATAAAAAGTTCACAGTGACAAGTTCGATTAAAAATCCGTCCAAACATTTCATTTACTACTCTGACATTCCATTGACATTGAAAGTGACAGTGAAATCAGTTAGTGCGTATCAACGGCAACAAACCGAAATCGATTTTTCTCGCGTCAAATGTCGCGCCTAGATTCGGGCTCGTTATGTTCTTCGGCGGATTAAATCTCCGCAAAGTGACATCAGCATCTAGAATCGTTAATGCACAAAGACTCCAAGTGACTAACGTCTCCACACTCGTCAGGGTAAAAACAAAGCTCGCCTATTCCAGATATTCTCCTAAAGAATCTAAGTTTATGGATTTGCGGGGGCGGAAGTGATTGGGTCGGAAGAAGTGGGTGGGGGACGATGAAGTTCTAGTAGCGATTAAGGTATTTAAAACGGCGACATTCGATACTTAATGTGGTCGGAGTTTATAACGGTCAATGAATGGTGACGGAAATAGGGTGACTGGCTGGAGTAGTGTATACGGCAAGAATGTCACAGTGGAAATTATATAAAAATTTTGCAAAACCCATTTCAGAGTGAGTTTTGTAGGGAAATAAGCAGTTTTTCGTGGAAAACTCATGTGTCTAGAATGAAAAAAGGGTGGCTGTAGGGGCAGTCCAGCAGTGATGTCTCCTTTTTAAATACTTGTGGTCAACATTTTGAAAGCTTTTCTTATGAAAACTCTTTTTCCTTGTCAATGCGTATCAAAGACGAGTTTATTTTCTTAGTTAGTTTAGCTTTATCAATGTTTGAATTTATTTCAAAGTATTACAGAATTTTATAGACTCCAAGCTGCGTGTATTCAGACACTAAAGTTGACTATGGGGCAAACTAGCAAGCATTTCACAGCTTAATGAATTATAACAAAGTTGTCATCGCTTCAAACTCCAAAATATCAAAACAACACATTTTCACAACCAGAAACCACTTTCACCCACTCAACCCACTTGCTGTTTTCTTAGTTCCACTTCTCGACAGCTGACCCTCCTTTTCACCTAAGTTCCGCACATTTCTCACATCCCGATCCCAATAATTCTCAGAACTCTTCACCGAGAGAAGAAAAATCGCTTCCGAGAGTTTTTCCCACGAAAATCGCGACTCACCCATCAAAGCCAGTAGATTTTAATTATTACTCGAGTGCGAGATCATTTTCTGTATGTCGGTGTGAAGAGGCAGCTTTGCTTGTTTCGTCGATTTAATTTTAGACTAGCAGAGTATTTAAAAAAAGAAGATGAATCTCGACATAAATTGTTATTTTTTGTTTCGCGGCTTCAGTTTGAATTCAATCGAACAAGTGATTAGGGCGAAAAATCGCGGCGATCGCTCAAAAAAATCTTTCTTAACTGTATTCAATTGCGATCAAAGTGCAAAACAAAAGTCTCAGGCTGTCGGACGACTCGCAAAACGCAAACATGTCCAACGACGGATCGAACTACAGGCCGTGGAAAGTCCGCAAAGGAATTTTCAAATCCACTGGCACGTCCGACTACACCGTGCCGCCTCGAAACACGCCCAGTCCAATTATCGAAATGCCTCTATCGCCGGTCGTTACGTCTACACCTTGTTCACCGCTGAGTCCCAAGAGCCTTCGCGTGACCATAACAGAAAGTCCACATTCACCGCCAATTGTGACGTCACCGGTTATCCATCGTAATGTCCGTGAAATTCCTATCGAAAGAGTTGATGAGGTGAGCGAGAGAAGATTTTCCGCTCAGGGTTGCGTGCGTTTGATCTTCTTGGAGTTGGTCAAAGGGTTTGGGTGGCAGGGTGGAAGGGTTATGAAGCTATTTGAAGGGGCTCGGTGGTCAACGGTTTTACAAAAGAAAATTACACTTCAAGTCATATGAACCGCCCCAACCCCATCTCTCACACCCCCAAGACCTAAGTTTTCAAAGAACCGACTTGATTTTCCACTCTCAACCAATTTTCTTCGAAAAACCTCCGAAAACAGATGCTGAATCACTTTTTCTGACTGTGTGTCTGGCCTCATGCAATTTCGTAATCATGAACTCGGGGAAATCTCTTCTCTCTTCGTCGATCTCGCTTCTCAAGAGAGAAATTTTAATTTCGGCAGAAAAATTATCGCGAATGACGCAAGTCATGACAGAAGAAATCTTTTATCAAACTGTTCTCGCTTATCGCATTTTAGGAAGCTCGTTCCATAAAAGCCGGCGAATTCCAGCAGAACGACTCAAACAACATCGAAGCATCGAGTTTCAAGGTTCAGCATGAGCAGTTCAGCGCAGAGAAGCGTGCCATAAAGCAAGCGCAGCAGAGTCAAACGAAAACTTCAACGGGAATTTACAATCAAGAGCAAATCCATCACAAATCACAGATGTCTTACAATAGCAGCAGCATGATCACACAGTCGTCGCAGTACAGCACGTCCAGCCATTCGAGTAACGGCCAGTGGGAGAACATGGAGATGCTGCAGAGTTTCGACGATCTCGAGAAGCTGTGTTCGTCGAGCAACCCATTGGACGTGGAACAGGCGATTCTGAAGTATTCCCAGCACGTCAACATGTGTGTGCGACAGATGAGTCAGGCGAAGGCACCGAAAGTTCTCGACAACTTGAACGAAATCATCCGCCGGGCGTGGAGTGTTCCCACACACGGTCATGAACTTGGCGCCAACTTGTGCAATGCGCTTAAACAAAACGGCGGATTAGACATTCTCATGAAGAATTGCATGGAAGGCGACCGTGATCTCCAGTTTTCGTCGGCGCGGCTGCTCGAGCAGTGTCTGACAACCGAAAACCGCGCGCACGTGGTCGAGAACGGCCTTGACAAGGTCGTCAATGTCGCGTGCGTCTGCACAAGAAACTCTCACACTGATCACTCACGTGTCGGCACCGGCATTCTCGAACACCTATTCAAGCACAGCGAAGGCACTTGTTCTGATGTCATTCGACTGGGCGGTCTCGACGCAGTTCTGTTCGAGTGCCGAAAGAATGACGTGGAGACTCTTCGTCATTGCGCTGGTGCGTTGGCCAATTTGTCACTTTATGGCGGCGCTGAGAATCAGGAAGCGATGATTAACCGAAAAGTTCCGATGTGGCTATTTCCACTCGCCTTCCACGATGACGACAACATCAAGTACTACGCTTGCCTTGCCATCGCCGTGCTGGTCGCCAACAAAGAAATCGAAGCGGAAGTTTTGAAGTCAGGCACACTCGATCTCGTCGAACCGTTCGTCACCACCCACAATCCCTACGAATTTGCCAAGTCGAACCTGGCACACGCCCACGGCCAAAGCAAGCACTGGCTGCAACGTCTCGTGCCCGTCCTGAGTTCACAGAGAGAAGAAGCACGCAACCTCGCCAGCTTCCACTTCTGCATGGAAGCCGGAATCAAGAAACAGCAAGGAAACACCGAGATCTTCCGGGAGATCGGAGCCATCGAACCGCTGAAGAAGGTTGCAAGCTGCCCCAACGCCATTGCGTCCAAATTTGCCGCCCAAGCACTGCGATTGATCGGCGAAGCCGTCCCACACAAGCTGTCACAGCAAGTTCCGCTGTGGTCCGTCGAAGACGTCCGCGAGTGGGTCAAACAAATCGGCTTCGGTGAATACGAACACAGTTTCTACGACTCGAAGGTCGACGGCGATCTGTTGCTTCAGCTAACGGAAATGAATCTTAAGGAAGATCTCGGCATGGTGAATGGAATTCGAAGAAAAAGATTCGAGCGCGAACTTCAAAATCTTAAGAAGATGGCCGACTACTCGTCGCGCGACTCCAGCAATTTGAATAATTTCCTGCTGCAGATCGGACCCGAGTATTCCATCTACACATACTCGATGCTGAACGCCGGCGTCGACAAAGACTCTCTTCGAGCTCTGAACGATGATCAACTGATCGCCGAGTGCGGCATCACAAATTCCATCCACCGATCGAGGATTCTCAACATTCTCTCGGGCATGGAAAGCACGATCGGACCCACGAACGAAGATTGCCCCGACAAGACACTCGACGTGTTCGTCTCCTATCGCAGAAGTAACGGATCTCAACTGGCCAGTCTCCTGAAAGTCCATCTCCAGCTTCGGGGCTTCAGCGTCTTCATCGACGTCGAGCGACTTGAAGCCGGCAAGTTTGACAACAATTTGCTGCAAAGCATCAAGCAGGCCAAGCACTTCTTGCTGGTGCTGACACCACGGGCACTGGAGAGATGTGTTGAAGACGTCGAAGGCAAAGATTGGGTTCATCGCGTAAGCTTCAAGCCATTGAGTGACTTGGGTACCATAATCAACAAGTTTTGACTTTGGTGCACTTGTTGAATCGAACTCAAAAGCTAATTTTCACAATTTTCCACAGGAAATCGTCGCTGCCTTGAATGCCAACTGCAACATTATTCCGATCATAGACAACTTCAGTTGGCCCGAGCCCGAGAAACTCCCCGAAGACATGCGAAGCGTTTGTCACTTCAACGGTGTGCGATGGATTCATGATTACCAAGATGCGTGCGTGGATAAACTTGAAAGGTGAGATTTCCACTCGAATTTCTTTAAAACTCTGTCTTAACCCTATCATCTCTCAACTCAGGTTCATGCGTGGAGAGCTCAACATCAGAAATGAATACCGCAACGGTTTGAATCGCGGTGGCCTCGACATCACAGCGCCGTCAACACCCGGCACCGCATCATCGATGCGCACCAACCCGCCCAGCTACCAGCGAATGCACAGCAACGATTCAAACAAAGGCAACGACGCCAAGGACGGCACGAGTAACGGCCGGATATCAGATTGACTAGATCACCCCTCCACTGTACATGCGCCGGGAAAAGGTGGTGCCAAAAAATACTTAAGTGTCTCAAATAATTTTAGGAGGGCATCAAACCCAGCTCTAAATAAGCACCAATTAACAACCGCACCAAGAACCACAAGACTTCAACGCAATCCGCCCACATCCAGATCACGCCATCTCATTGGCAATTCAGTCTTACCGCCGCTTCCGCCAAACATTAACGCACGCAGCCACAGCTTAGACGGTCTGTTGGACTCCACCGAGCGAGTCAAATGGTCGCAGATGTCGATGAACCAGAGCGCACTGGCAGCCGAGGGGCTGAACAAGAGTAACAGTAACGAAAAGAAATCTTTATCCGAATCAAGGAACCAAAGTGATAGCAAAGATTCAATCAAAAGCAACGCGAACCGTCGGTCCAAGAGTCTTGACGACCTCCTGGACGACGATCACTTGTTGATCGTTGAAGACGAGCGCGAAACTCAGAGTATGGAGAACATTCTCGAAAAGGCCGACTTAAAGGCCAGCAACGAGTCGATCACGATCTCGGCATCGCCCGACGCAGAGAAAATGTGCGAAAGCGAGATTCTGCTGGTCGACAGCTCCATGCCGAAGCACGACGAGTGCGAGGTCGTTCTCGACGACTCGGGCATCCATTCGATGGACGCACAGAAACTCAACTCGGAGGTCGGCAGCTTCGATGACGACACAATTTCAAACACGATCTCACTCACGTCATCGACGGCGTCGGCCGACAAAAAGTCGGGAAAAACTTTTCTCAACAAGTACATGAAGAAAGTGAAGAGTTTGATCAAGAAATAAGGCAAGGAATCTTAGTCACGACCGCGATTCAGACGCTTGACGAAGCTTTTTTCAATAATTTGTGATTTTAAGCAAGAAACTTCGACTGTAGGCTCCGCTTCAAACATTTTTTGTACCTGTAGCTATCACACTCTTCAAGCCTTCACCACTGACAGAACATAACATAGAACCAGTGTCTGTCTGACCTTCATATTAACTTAATTTATTTACAATTGTGACTCTTGGACAAAAGGATTTTCGTTTCTCGTGAAAATCCGATTCCAAAACTATGAAACTTTCATTGATGAATGTAGCTTTAAGAGAAACTCTAACACGCAAGTTGTAAGTTATTTTATTTCGCTTTGTTGATAATAAAGATGAGTAATTAATCAAACTTGTTTTGAGATTTGATTTGGGAACATTAACCTTCCAGAATTCGAAAAGTTACAAGATTTTAGAAAGTCGCAACAGCTTTGCTAAGTTTTATCAATTAGCAACAAACTTCATTTGAAAAATTTGTAAAGCCAAGAAGTTTCAAAACTTCTCTGGAATATTTAAAAGCTTTCTCGATTTTTTCAATCAAAATTTGAATCAAACCCAGCAGTTTTTGATGAACTAGGATTAAGTACCAATAAGTACGCATTATTGGTATACAATCCTATTCGAAAACAATTTTAAAATTGCAATCTTTTTAAATTAAATTTTCATCAAGTATCAATGATTGAGTCAATCAATCAATCAATCAAATTTTCTCAAAGAAACAGATTGAATTTGCTTATAAATATATTTTCTTTTATTATTTCCTTTCAGTTTTTTCTTGCTAAACAATCCTAAAATATAATTTGGTATGGACGCAATCAACTTTCCTTAAAATCATCCAATTTTCTTCTCATTTCTCTCTCGCTTCATTAATTCCTTGATAAACCGCTTCAAATAATTTTGCTCGTAATTTTCACAGCTCAAACCTCAACGTTAAGTCGATACTTTGTTATGTGTCGAGATGTGGCAGTTGAACGCCTTTTAAGTAGCTGCGCCATCAGCTGGTCTCTTTCGCTTCATAAACGAGCTAATAAAACATCTTTGACAATTATTGAGTTTTGTAAATTGCGAAACATTAAAATTAATCCGCCCCAACTTATCGCCAGCTTGGCTGCGGTCGATTTGATGGCTGTCGGTTCGTAATCAATGTCGTTCTCGACGCTGTTCTCGTTGCGGTGATGGTTTTTAATCTTCTTGGTGGCTGAAAATATCATTAAACATTGCGTTATTAATTTTGCCGACGCTTCCGTCGCTTGTCAACCCACTTTTTGGTCGTCTGGTGCTGGATGTCGCAGCGTTGAAGTCGATGTCGTTGTTGCCGCCATCAAAGTCCGTCTCGTAAGTGATTGTGTGATCCTTCTGTGGCGGCTTCAAACTCATCTCGTCATCCGGAATCGATTGCCGACACGATTCTGCAAACCATTCAAATTAAATTTCCGCCACTTCCGACACTCAAACAATCCACTCACCGGTTTGATTCATCTCCATGCCGTAATTTTGCGGAACCAACATTTTGAAGCAATTTTCGCCGGCCTCTCTGATGATGATTTGTTTGTCAGAACTACCCATCAATCCGACAAAGCACTCGTAAGTGTTCACAACATCATCGATTCGCTTCGTAAAAGTGTAAACATTCGAAGTCACACTGTCGGTCCATTGACCGAGGCATCTATACACTCGCTTCTCGTAAATCTCATTGGTGTCGCACAGTCCAATGTGGAAGTGCATCACATCCGAGTTGCAACTTGCTTGCATCACCGAGCACAGTTCTAAGTCGTCTGGAAGACGTCCAAAGTACTTGCCGTTGATGGGACACGACGTTTTCACGACGTCCTTGCCGGTTCCTGTGGAAAATTGGAGTTTTAGTTGATTAAGAAGGAAAAGTTTGATGACCAATGCCATAGTTGTGTGCAAGCCGTGACAACTTGTAGAACATTTTACGAATCAACATTCTTAGAAGCTTTGAATTGACTTCTTCAAGATCATGCAAATTTCAACAAGTTTCAAGGCTTAAACTTAAGATGGTATTGACAACATCCTTACTTGATTGTGTCAGCCATCGATTGTTGTCGAAATACTCGTCGTTACAAAGCACGAAACTGGTCAACTTTTTCGTCGATTCCGTGCTTGTTTGGAACTCCAAAATGTTGACGTCTAGTTTTCGAATCCACAAGCACTTGAAGTTTTCTTCGCCACATTGTGATCGACTTGATACAATGTACTTCTCATCGGAAAGCTGGTTGACGAGGTGCATTCGGTAGGATTTGAAGGAACTCTGGTCGCGAAAGATGAGTTCACTGGTGGCGACGTTCAAGAACTGCCATTGGCCTTGCAACCACGACGGAAAGTCAACTTTCGACGCATCGTTCTGAACTTCGGCGGTTTTTCTAATTTTGAACATTTGCTGGTTCTTGCTGAGTGGCGCGAATCCATTTTTACTAGACAGCGAACTACAATCCGTGTTTATTTTTAAAGTTATTTCATTCTCCTGGTTAGCGTCATGCTGATAGGTCTGCGGTGGGAGTTGAACTTGGTTTACGATTGTTTACGTTGAAGAAATATTTTTCTACTCACGCCACACTTGTATCTGGGCACGGTGCCGTTTATCCACTCGATAACGGCCAAATAATGCTTGTTTAGTGCATTCCAGTGCCCGATGCACTCGTAGTTGGCGCTCAGCTGTGGGGAGTTGCAGCCTTTATAGCGGATATTAAGGGTTGATCCCGACGGACATTGCGAAATCGTTGATTCATAGCCGGCGCAAACTTTGTTGTCGTTCATGAAGTAATCAAATTTAATGTCGCCATCAAAGAAATCGAACGGGCAGAACTCATTTCTCCGTGGGCCATCTCGGTCAGCTGTGCCTGGGAATCCGAGAATAAAAGTTTAAGTGTCTTCGGACACGAATGGACACACTTACGGTAGAGAATGATGGAATGAAAATCACTCTGAGAGATCTCATCGTCATTAAAGTTAATTTCGTTGGGACATTTGACCGTCTCCGCTGACGACGAGCATTTCGAGTTGATGTCGATTTCATTGTGAATTAGAAGAATGATGTTCTTTGAGACCATTTTGAGGTTGAAGCACCGGTAGCAGGCATTCTCTTCGCTGCCGAGTACGACGATGACGTTACTGGCGTTGCGCGAGTAGCACTGGCCGTAAGGGAAGATCCAGTCGGCCGTGACATTGATGGTGCTGTATTGCATCACATCACTGTTCACCGCTGCGTTCTGTATGATGTATTCACCTTCAAACTCAGGTGGAAAGAGACAAATCGATGAAACTGGGAAGCGGAGAAGAGAAGAAATTCCAAAAATTAGTTTCGTTGAATAATGTTGTATTGTTTAATTCTTTCGTTTTCCTTCGCCGGAAACGATACATTCTCAGTATTTACTTACGAAAAGTAAATGTGTATTTAATATTTTTCTACATAGATTCCAGGGAAAACAAATTAGGAGCGGGGCGAAGCCGGTAAAGCAGAAAATTAAAGCAACGAATGCAAATGTGAACATCGTTTTATGAATGAATGATTTGCTTCTTGAGTTTATAGACAAAAGAGTTTTATTTTCATTCACTTTGAACACCGTTGTGGGTGCTGTGGGCCAGTGGTGTAACTTGTTATGCTTTATTTTTGATTATTTTTAGTTCATTGATAAGATTTTGTGACATATCTTGTTGTGCTGTTAATTTCATGCAAAAAAGTTTGATCCAAGAGCAACCAAAAAGAATTCTTAGGATTCAAACGCAGGTTTTGATCCTTCAGACCAACGCAATTCTAATATCCCCAATCTTATCCCAACACTTCTGCAGAATTCCAACTAGAATCTCGCACCAAAGTTTCCACTCGACTAAACACCGAAATTTCCTTCACTTCCAACGACTTTGCGGCTACCTTTTTGTGCATGAAGAAGAAGAACCACCAGCAACGCTGATTTCATCGAGTTTATTCGTAGGAATTTTGCCATGACGATCATCTGCACTGCAACACCGAACAATCACATCTGATTCCACTTTGCAATGAATTCTTATTTGATTCACACTTTCGATCCAGTTTTAGAGTCTCACAGAAATTTTACAGGCCGAGGCCGACGTACAAAGACAAAAGAAACTTGAATGGCTTCTTCGACTTCTCTTTTTTGGATTTTTGTGCTCCGGTCTTACTCGCTACGCGCGCTTTCGACGAGAACTGAAACTGTTTTGATCAAAACAGAAACAAGAAATAGAGTCAGCGGCAGAATTTTTCTTCTCCTTTTGTTTTTTTCTTAGTTTATTTTCAGGTAAATTTCGGTTAACCACATGCGTTATACACACAACCGTACGAACTAATATTTGCTGCTCTGATTATATTGAATTATTTTTTCTTAATGGATCGCTGCAGCACACGAAAAACTCCAGCCGCGGTCTCACAGCCGACAACGGCTCCACTGTAAATCTGACGATGAGAAAATTCGCCGAAAGAGAAGTCACTACGAATTTCTCTTGCGTGATTCATTGTGTTCCGAGCATTACTGTCTGTGTTTGTACCTTTTTTACCACCATCGGAATCTTTTGAAACCAACAAAAAAAACGAATTCTTGCATGTGTTGAAGTAGATTTTAAAAATGCTTCATTTACTTGGTTCAGATTGGCAGTTCATGAAAGAAAACGAGGGAAAATATTTGTGAATGAAGATTAATTTACTCCACAACGTAGGAACATGATCAGCAGTTTGACCTGATGTGCCACGTGTTCGGAGACTAATTAAAATTTTTGAGATGCAATTTTAAAGTTTAACAAGTATTGACTTTCTTTAACTTTTAATTGAGTTTGTATTAAATTTGTGTTTTGTTTCTTGGAATAACACAGTTTTCTGACGCTATGTCCTGCAGATCTCTCACGGAAGGCACATTCAAGCCATTTAAAATTGGTAAAAAGTTCAAGTACTTGTTGTTGATGCATTCATTGTTCGTAAGATCAAGTGAATTGAGCTTTGGTAGAAGAGTGAAATCGGTTTGAATAAATTTGAGTTGATTGAAGCTTAAATTTATTTTTTTAAGCAGAGTGTTTTCTTGAAAAATGTCCTCATGTAGTTCAGCAATAAAGTTTTTTTGAAGCTCGAGAACTTTTAGCAGCTTTAATTCATGAAAAGTTTTTGGTTCCAAGAACTGAATAAGATTTTCTGACAAACTTAGACTTTCAAGCTTTTTAACATCAACAAAAGTGTCTTCATCGATTGAAACAATGAAATTTCTTTTTAGATCAAGTTTTGTCAGGTTCAGTTTATGTTCCAGCAATGTTCTGTTAAGAGTGTCAATCTCAGCCCCAGAAAACCTCAAAGTCGTCAGGTTTTGTAAGTGTACGATCAAGTTTTTAACGTGATTGTCTTCGAATTTGAAATCAATCTCAAAAATAAGAGTTTCCAAATTTACCAAATCACTAAACAAGTTAAAGGAGACCTGTTTCATCGGGTTTTTGTCTAAATTTAGTCTTTTCAAGTTGCCCAAGTTTTGGAAAAGCCCATTTGGAACACTTTTCAAACTGCAGCTTTGCAAATCGATCAATTCAATTTGTAAAATATCTTGAAATGCATCAGCATCGATGAAATCAATGTTGTTGTGCGATAGAATCAGATTCTTGAGGTTTGTCATGTGATGAAAGTTGAACCGATCGAGAGTTCTTAAGTGATTTTTCGGAGAAGTGTTCAAAAGGTTGATAACCAGGCAGATTCGTAGAAATTCTAACTTCGGAAACATTTTTCCTAATCCCGATGGAATGTGATCAAAGTTTTTAACATCGATTCTCAAGTTTTTGATGTCTTCTGGATCCTTGTCAAGCCCGGAAAATTTTGCGTTAACATATTTGGAATCCCAGCCAGATTCACTCTCCTTATCGACTGAACAATCTGCCTCGTAGATAGGACCAGGGTCGGGAAAGTATTCGTCGGATCTATGAAAATATTCGTTACAAAATATCCAACGATGTTCAACAATCTTACTTGTCAACATAAAAAGAACTTTTAACGCAGGCTAGCGTGATATTGTTGCTTTGCTGATCTTCGGTTTCCTTGAAAATTTCTTCAATCCAATCCACGTACATAGCGACGTTTGTATACAAAGAGTAGCTGTTGATGTCACACCCAAAATGTTCGTCTGTCAACGCCATCGAAACAATTCCAGCCACAATCCATGGCTTTGATTGCTGATCTTGTAAATAAAATCCACCGCCACTGTCGCCAAGACACGGTGCTTTTTCTTCATTTTCATAGCCACCGCAGAACACACGATTAGAAGCGGCTGGTGCTAGCTTTGGAAACGTTGTGAAGCAATGTGTTCCGTTGACGGCAGGAATTTCAACTTCACTTGGAGTTTGGTCGTGAATGTAGACAGCGGAATTTTCACTCTTACCCCAGCCTAAAACAACTCCGATCCCGCGAACTTCTTCATAGTTGTGTGGTGGAAGACAAACTGGCAGAGCTGTATCAATTTTGTCTCTTAAAACAAGCACTGCAATATCCGCATCGTAGCGAATGTCTTTGAAACTCCAATCAGGATGAATGACTATTTTTAAAACTAGCGATTCTGAAAAATCTTCTTCGCTGTCACTCAAGTTGAACTTGTTGAATTGACAAATAATTTCGTAGGGCAACAATATTTCTACGAATCCTTTAGGTTGGAAGCAGTGTGCAGCTAAATTGAATGAAGTTATTAGGAGAGATTACTTAGCGTCATTTGCATCTTTACCTGATAAGACATGTTTATTGCTGATCAAAGTGCCGGCACAGTAAAACTGGTCAAGTGCTCGGTGTTTGAGCGCAAGAACCCAAGGGAACCTCAGTTCCTCTTTGGAATCCACTCGACTACCACCAAAGATTCTACTAACAAAAGCATTATTCTCTACACCGCACTTAAGTGAAGAAGATTCTCTAATTATGAAAGAAATTATGAAAAGAAGCAAAAACTTAGGCAGCCACATTGAATGAACGTTGAAAACTGAATAAAATTAAGCTAAACGGCGTTGCTATCATTCAATTTCTTTTCAGTGTATGCTAAAAACAATTCCAAGGCCATGAAATAATATTTTTTGACAAGCCGTGATAAGAGAAAAAATGTCGAAATTTGATTCACAAAATCTTAAAATAATCACCGAAAATAGCTTTGCATTTAATTTGGCTAAGAACTTAACCACAAGATCAAATGTTTTTGTATTTTATCGGAATGTCTATTGTCATTGCATACAAACGGTACTTAGGATGAAGCCAACAACAATATGCAAGAAAACTTCTCATAAAAACAAGGACCAGACAAAACTTTTCCATTAGTTCGAACTTGTTTATGTGCAAACACCGAGTGAAAAGTGCAAACATAAACACTGGTTTCTAGCCCGGAACGAGTCCCTCAACCAACATTGGCTTGGCATGTTTCTTTCCAGGAAATGAACTTAATAAAATTATTGTCTCAAGAGTCCAATGCAGTGCTAGCTTGAAAGTAAAATAAATCTCAATTACGACGCAAGGAACAGCTGCACGGTCTTTAAGGAACGTTTTTAGGGAAAAGTCACCAAGAAAGTTTGAGGTTTAGGAACTTCGTTTTCGAATTAGTTTTTATGTTGAATTGCAGTGGAAATTAATGAAGTCTGAAGAAGTTAGACATCAGCGTCCGTTCTTTTGAAAAAACAAAATTAAAACTGTGTTGAAAATTACATTGGCAAGTCAAATTACGTCGAAATAACTGAAGACAACTTTTATTAAATCTTGTCTTAGTTTACAATACTTAAATTACCCAGCCCAATTTTCTTCTGTTTGAATCAAAGAAAATTTTCACCGAAACTTCCAAATGTCTGCTTTGTGTCAAGGTTAACAGTCAGATACCCGTCACAATCATTTAGCAAACTAATAAATTCCAACGAATGTATGCGCAATGTATCCAGCAGTCTGATAACATGCGGAGTTTCATCGATTTTCTCAAACTGTTAACGGAGAAGATGTGTAAAAATGAAAAACCCATTTAAATTGTCTTCATTTCCGAGTTTGCTTAAATAAGACAAAAATGCTATTCAAAAATTGTTATTTAAGGAATGGAATTAGAGATAAATTTATTTGCTTCCCCCCGCAGCCGAGTTCTGGCGAAAATGAGATCGAGATTGTGTCAACTCGTAAATTTTGGGGCTTACAACGGGAACATCTTCTTGCTTTTCATTATTTTCCAACAAGAGGCGCGAAATGTGTTCAGTGCCTTCCCCATTTGCATCTTCCGGAGAAAAACAAAATAATTTGCCGCTTGTTAAGTGCCATGCTATTAAATATTATGACTCTGACGAAATTTCTATTCCACCTAATTTTGCGTCGTCTACGAGCGAACTTTTGACTTCAATTCTGATTTCAGAATTTTTCATTTTCTCTCGTTTCACAATAACAATTCGTTTTGTGCCCGTTGGAACCGTGAAGGGGAAATCCTTTGAAATTATGGAACAGCACGCACAAATACTACTAGCAGCAATTAAAGGAAGAAAAAATGTTCTCAGGATTAAAATTGTTTGGAATTTCTATTGTTTAAAAAAATAAATGTAGAGTTTGTCGTTGGCTGGAAGCAAAGTTGAGTTCGATTGTCAGTGTTTTAAACTTTGTCTAATTAAGCAACGGCTTCGCTTTGTTTTGGCAACTTTGAATGCATTTTTTAAAATCCTTTATTCCTACCTTGATTCCACAACCTTCAACTTCATGGGCTTTAACCAATCCGAGTGCTTTAATCACTAACGTGAATTCAAAAATCAACGGCAACGTTCCACTTTGTGTCACGTTAATCGAGTCTCACTTTAATGGCATTTCAATTAACAGATATGACGCTCATAGGCTGCGGACACGAGGCACGAGGTACACATGCATAAATATTCTCTAGCCGAGCCAAACCGCAGAATGATATTCATACCAACAAATAAATATTTTATGTCGTTAAATGTACGAACAGCGAGTATTTCTGTCATTTAGTGATAATGAGTTTTAAAATTTCGCTTAATAAATCGCGCTTTGATTACGGCCACTTGACCACCAAATTAAAATCAAAGTTTTTCAATGGAAAGCGACGTTTTTGAAATTCCACGGAAAACAGCTGAAAATGTGTGGCAAGAGATTCTGATCGCAGAATTGAATTTATGTGATGATTATCCTTGGCTGCAAATGTTCCTAATGACATCGTAATTCTTCCCTAGCTTCACCCAAATTTTATTAATGACGCCATCAAAAAACATTTTGCAAGGATGAACAATGAAGATGACAGAAGAATTGGGCTCCAGGTGAAGTGAAATGTATGTGAACAGCAATTAGGGAAATTTTTGAGCTGCAATTATCAGGGAAAATTGAAAAATTATTCGGAAAATATTTATTGTTTTCATTGATAAGTTAAGCTGCAACTTGGTTTTCTGCCTTTAAGCGTGCCTTCAGTCACGAGTTAGAGGTGAAAACACTTAGAAATCGAATCAAAAACGCCACCGGTGGCGTGTGGATGATCGTGATTGTTGAATTCAATTAATCTTCATGATTTTGATATAAAAAGGCTGCTAGTCAGTCGAAAAGCTTAAGTTCTCTTTTAACCTTCGTATAGTGATCCAAATTTTCTTCAAGGGATTAGTAGCTGAATCGACGTCGCAATGAAGGTTGCAACTGCTTTCGTGGTGCTTTGTGGTTTACAAATTGTGCACTCCAGGTCCTACGGATTTAAGAAAAGTGAAGTGTGTAAAAATGTTCCGCGGGGAACTCTCGATCTGTTGGAAGACCCAGAGAGTTGTGGAACTTACGTTGCGTGCATCGGAGAAATAGCCCAGAATTTCAAGTGTTTAAGTGACAGTGTCTACAGCAATGGCACGATTGTGTGCCTGAGTTGTGATGAATACAATGATCAGTACTACGAAGAAGGTTACGGCAGAAGCACAAAAAAGAGGTTCACGTACAAACAAACCCGAAAAATGAAAACTACGACGAAGAAATACGGACACATTACACCGAGTGGTGAGTAGTTTCGACAAAGAAAGGCAGACAAATAAAAATAGGAAAAGAAAAATCCCGCAAAAAGCACCTTCGGGATATAAAAAAACATTGATATAAAATAACTTAATACTGTAACATTACGATATATTTAACATAGCTAAAACAAAACCACCAACGAAACCACCAACAAGTCGTAAGATATGACATAAAAATTATTATAAACACATTTTAAAGATTTTTGAAAATCCAACGTCAGCCCCAACAAATCGTGAGTTCATTTGATTTATATTTTCGAATTTCCTTCAATGCTTCTGATTGTTCTAGCTCCTACCAAGCCTCCAACGGAACGTGAGTTCATTTTATATATATTTTCGAATTTCCTTCAATGCTTCTGATTGTTCTAGCTCCTACCGAGCCTCCAACGGAACGTGAGTTCATTTGATTTATATTTTCGAATCTCCTTCAATGCTTCTGATTGTTCTAGCTCCTACCAAGCCTCCAACGGAACGTGAGTTCATTTTATATATATTTTCGAATTTCCTTCAATGCTTCTGATTGTTCTAGATCCTACCAAGCCTCCAACGGAACGTGAGTTCATTTTATTTATATTTTCGAATTT
>JPYR01000638.1:8280-28627 GCA_000775305.1 Belgica antarctica | reverse complement strand
TAATCGACTCGAAAAAAAAATTCTTACGACGAATCAACAGTCGGACAACAGCTTTTAAAGGGTTCAAAGGGTGTAAACTGACGAAAGATGTTGTTGACAATTAAAATTTTTTAGATTCTTGACTGAAAAATCAAATTTCTCGCAATAAATCACGTTTTTGGGGCAAATTAAGCGAATATCGAGTTTCGCGCCGGCCATCCTGCAACTCCCTAAAGCCGTTAAAATCAACAGATCTTTCGTCAGCTTGGCTCCTTCGTTCCAAGCTGTTCTTTCGGGAGTTCTCTGGGAAAACGACAGCATAAATATAGCGAGCGGTTAAAATGTAAAGATTTTTAATTTTCCTACTCGCCTCAATTTTTTGCGTTTCGCGTTTGGGGAGCAATAAAAAATCTGTTTTGCCTGTCTGCTTCACGCCAGAGCCAATAAATAATATGACATATTTTTGCCATTTCTGTGCGATTAACAAGAAGAACTGTGCAAACTGCGTCGTGGAAAACTCATGCGTTTAAATCGAACATGTTCGCGAACGGACAGAATCTTCGTCGAGAAAATCTTTTCGTTCATTTTATGACACGTGAAAAACAAGCGAAAAACAAGCGTCGAAGCGCCTGATTCACCACCGCCGTACAACCGTGAAGCTCAATCAACATGGATTATTAAATCATTTCGGCTTCGGCAACAGCAGCAGACGAACGTTCTGGGAGATTAACAGCGGTCCTTTCATCATAATCTTCTGCAAGGCGCAACTTTTCTCGCTCGCCAGCCCCGAAACACAACATTTTCTTCGCTTTTTTCCGTCGCTCGTCATCTTTCTCGATCTTGTACATTTCTTTTTTGTTTCTTTTGGCTGGTCGGAAAGGCAGGCAGGCACAGAAAAAGTTTACACATGCGATGGCCAACCGTAATTTATAATTTATTTTGACAACTTCAAATTAAAGCCTCGATTAAGTGAGAGCGATCGTAAGTCTGATTCACTTTTTGATGTGATTTTCTGCTTAAAATGTTGTATTCGCAGATGAGAAAAGCGATACTTTTTAATTTTAAACCTGGAAGAGCGACGAGAAATACGGTTTTGAGGGTCATTTAGGGTGAAACACGTCTTAGACAAGCTGAATTTCCTGATGAAAAGTAAACAAAACTTAAATTAAGGTTGATGTTGATGTAACGACGTTCTTTCTGTTTACTTTCGTTATCATTTAACGGTTTGGCAACTAAGTCACCAGCCTGAGACGAAGTTGTCCTTGTTCCGCTGCCTAAAAGGGGTCGACCATAAAACTGATCACGTTTTACACAAATTTGTTTGTGTTTCTTAATTTTATCGCGTAAGATTTCAAAATCTTACTTAATTTTTAAGCTTCAACCTCTATTTTGTATTCTATAACGCATTTGACGATCCGGTGTGCTGAACTGGGGTGGATGGCAGCCAAACAGCACTATCGGTTGTGTAAAAAGCGTGGAGACTCGCTTCAAGCATGCTTTTCTACGCATCAAACTAATTTTATCACATTATACATGTCATGTGATCGCTTTTATAAAAGAGAAATGACATTTACGAGGTTCAGTTTGTTTTCAGAGCGTTCAGAGTGTCGAGTTCTTGGGAATTGTAAGAAAATTCTTGAAAATCGTTGCAAAATTGTTGAGAAGAGAATAACGAGATGAAAGAACCGTGAAATTTGAAGGATCTGTTGTAAAGGTATTCAAAAGTCTATGAAGGAATTTTTCGTGTTTAAAATTGCATTGAAACGTTACAAAAACTGAGTACAGTCCACAACAAAACTTATAAATTTTGTTGAATATTCCCTAAAGTTATCAGATTTGCAAATCATCACTCAACCTATAAAACACTCAACAACCATCCTTGCAAAATGTGCTAAAAATACAGAAAAAACTGTCACAACATCTTAAAATAATTACTTAAACACCGTACAGTCCCCGAAACCAGTCCAAAATTTTTGGAAGCTTAACAAAACGTTCAAAACATCGTTAAACTGTCAAATCACCCTTCAAATTTACAGAACACCCACAAAAATCAATCAAAATCTCCATAAAACCGTGTCAAACACCCCGCACTTCCCCCACAGTGTTGATCTTCTTGAAGCCTCGAGCGCGTTTTCTCAATTTTTCATCTTTCTGTGTGTTATTTTTTTATTTGACGTCTTCAATCAACTTTTCCAATAAAACCGAGATTCTCGCCCGTTTTATCTGCTAGATGTTAGAGTGATCAAGACATTTCTCGGAAATATTTAATTCGCAAAGCTGTGAAGATCTTTCAAAAGCATTCTTTCGGGCATTCTTTGTGGCCTTCTAATAAGAACATTTAAGCGCATTAGACATGTCGGCACGTGATAAGTTCCAAAGCCCAGATGTTGCTGTGCCCCAGAAATAGAAAATTTGGGCAAAGAATAAGGCAAAAATCGCCTTTTTTGGAATTCTCGAGAAATTACCTGAAGGAATTCTCATTTCTCTAAGTAAATATTGACAAATTGCAGCAAATTTCATAGTTACCTTCCATTTATGGTGGGAAATACCTTCAGGTAGATTTCTGACGTCCCTTTACCTTGTGTACTTACTTTTATTAATGACTTTGGCAGGATTTCTTAAAACGCAAGGCACAAGGAAACCGAAAAAAAAACTTCTCTTGTGTTGAAATCTCATTTTTGTGTGTTTAATTCATAAGTTTTCGAAGATTCAAAATGTTTTTGTCTACGATTTTTCTTCTCTTGTGCTTCTCCCTAATAATTCATTGACAGAACGTCGTTGAAAAAGTGTTTGTCTGCTGCCGAAAACGTCGCAGAAACTTTCATAGAGAAAAAATTATTCCTACACAATTTAAAATAAGACTGTGAAATATTTATCATGACTCATTGACTCGATTTTACTTTTATTTTGTGTATGTAATAACGTTCAAGATAGTGTCATTGATCTCCTCGGATGTGTCGCTAGTTGTGCAAATATTTTTCCGATTTTTTTTCTCTCAGCGCTGCTTTTTGTGTGTAAAGTAAAAGCGAATGTTTTCATTATGTGCTCGGAACTGACTTATTTACATACATGTCTCAATGTAGCATAAATCAACCCCGAATAAAATTAATCAAGTGTCAACAAAATATTTTTCGTGATTATCACAACAGTCCAACAACAGACTCACGCGAGAAAACTCAGACGGTAGAAGATGAAAAAGCAAAATTTAATCGAAGAGAAAATGTTCAAAAAAAAAACTGTTGTGACGCGTGTGATTTCAATTCTTACGTCTGAATCATAAAGAATCACAAGTTCCGATTAAGTGGAAGTTGTAAAAATAGACACGGAGTGCCTTCAAATCACGTTGCGAAGTCACACCGTCTGGCGTAAGTCACAAGTACGAGCGATCACCAGACGATAATTGCTGGGTTCATGACTCAGAACCTCGCGGCCAATAATTTTCGGTCTCTTGCGAACGTGAGAAAAAGGTTCGAGGTGATTTAAACACACATAATACTATAATAGTTCTTCTTTTGCACTGTCTCACTCGCTCGACTCAAAATGTGATTTTTTTCTGAATGACTTTGTGTGATTTTGACGACTACGGAGATTTAATTTGTATACACACAAAATAATAACGAAGCACGAAAAGCAAGTGAAGAACACGGCGACGTGTGTTGGTGCCCCCAGCACAATCGAAAGCAAAACAAGAAGAAATGAAATTTTCCTTAAGATTTCTAAAACCTATGCGTCGCCATCGAAGTGAACGTCAATATATTATTTAATTTAAGAAACGACGTGTTTTAACAGAGAAAAATTGAGATTTTTATCGAAAATTTATTGCTGCTTCTTGTGTGCTTACATATCAATAAATTTCAATTAAAAGGCACACATCAATTTAAATGAAATGAGCTGCTCAAAAACGAAGTCATGTCAAGGGAAAGCAGCTGATGGAATGGTTTATGGGTTGTGACGGGGCTTCCTTGGGTTTTATTGGACTTTGAAGTTTTTCATTTCGAAACGACGGCTTTTGAGTTGATATTCAATGTTTGTTAACTGATTTATTTAAATTGAAGCTGTTTTGATTATTGTGATCAATTTTTGAGGTTATATTGCTTGAAATTAGATTTTTTTTAATGAAATATTCTTGATCACAAAGCAGTTTAAGTTTAAAATCGATCCTTCTAAAGTTTTTTAAATATTTAAAGTTTCCCTATAAATTTAAAACAAATTTTAAAATGTCCACGTCTGTTTATCAATATTTTTGTTTCACCAACCAACCACACTTGTCTACATGATTTGTTTGAACCTTTTCGCCACTTCAATTCAACTTTTATTGAAAACATTTACGATTTCTGAATGACTTTATCAACAACTTCAAGTTTCGAATCAAAAACACTCGTCAGTCTCCAGCCCTGGCATCAAATTCAACCCGAAATGTTACGTCAAATTTAAAACCGATACATTTCGGAGAGACCTCGAGAATGAATTGATTCGGAAAAAAAAGTTTTTTTGATGTTCAGCAATGAAACATTTTCTTCTTATTAATTTCTTTTCTTTTTTTTCATAGAATGTCATTTTGGCAAAGAGCTGAAAGAGCTCGGCTCAACGTGGTTCCCCGATCTAGGAGCGCCATTTGGAAAAATGTATTGCATCAAATGTGAATGTGTTCCAGTAAGTACTCGGAATTTTGTATTTGTCTCACTTCACAAGAGTGTGAACTCTAGGCAAATAGAGCGACACAGGAAAAAGGCAAAAATGTGTTCTTGTTTGACGGTGTAAGCAAGCCAAGACATTGGAGTAAATGGCGCTAAGCTGTTTTCAGCACCTCGTCAATTTTCTGCATACCGACTTATTACAAATATTTGCACGACGAGTTCTTTTAAAACTGTTTGTCAAACACATTTTTTGCCTCCTTATTTGTTTTCCATTTTGGAACCGAGAAAAGCGTACACACAAACAGTGAAGGCAAATATCAAGAACGGTCTTCTTTTCGCACCCAAACGAACAGCCGAGAGAAACGCGAGAAGAAATGCTTCAGAAACCACGACAAATATTTGTACTGACAGTTTTCAAATTTTCTCTTCCCCGAAATAGGTGCAGAAGAAGCGAAGAATCGTCGCACGTGTTCAGTGTCGAAACATCAAGAACGAATGTCCCAAGCCGACGTGCGAGGAGCCGATTCTGTTGCCAGGAAGATGCTGCAAAACGTGTCCAGGCGTTTCATTCAGTGAGTTCACCGTTCGTTTCCGTAGTGACTGAAGATGGCAGACTTGCTCTGCTCGAATGCCCAACCCACATCCCAACAGTCACAGCTTGCGGTTCTGAACACATGAGATTCTAGCGAATTGTTTAATGTGATTAAACGGTTTACGGGTGATTTCATGTAGTTTCGAGAGTGAGATGTTTGGCGATAAACAATTAGATCACGAATTGCGCCATGATGTCATTGCTAGCAGGGTGAATCGGGTGTTGATAGATGACATCACTGGAATTGTGAGTGGGTGATTGTGTCACAGGCCTGGTTATGACAACAATAGATGAATTTTCAGTAAATAAATCACTGACGCAGATAATTGCAATCAGTTTTATCAGAGTACGTGGCTGGGGAACCCCAGTTCGTGCTTGGTAACTAGTGTCTGAAGGGGTTTCTCTAACACACAGATGACTCGTCGCTCCATTTTTCAACTTGAAATGGTGACGTCTACTGCGCAGAAAAACTTTTATCTCTGTTTTTCATTGAAATTCAGTTGTTTTCGCCATTCAAAATTTAAAAAATGGTTTCATAAGGCATGACACACCGTCTGAAAATTTAAATTTTTCAAGCGTCCGCACGGACACCCTGGCATGGTCAGTGGGTGGACAGGGGAGATCGAAGAAATGTCAATCTCTTGCACCCCAACGTCAATGAACTCTCTAATCCCTGAACACGCTTCTCGAAGGAATGCTTCGCCGTCGGCAACTGTGCAGACGTGTAGCGTTTGACATTTATTGGTGCGATTTAAATATCGAGCGAATTTATTGAATGCTTGGTATGTGCACTGCGGGAAAACAATTTTTGTGTGTAAAACAAGAAAATAGAAAAGCGGAAAATAGTGGGAAGTGAGATTTAAATTTAGAGTTCACAATCCATCTGCAAATAAAACTTCTGTACATCATAAAGCAAACCACAGAAAAGCGATTCAGGCGGGAAGTTATCTCGGGATGGCGCCTAGCTGAGTGACAGGGCTTTCATCGAGGGATTTTTTTCGCGAGGGAAAATTATGCAATGGGAAGTCGCGATAGCGAAAACGGTGATAACAAGCCGAAGTGTTCGTGAGGTGTTCACACAACTTATACCACGCGCTCTTCAAATATTGCGCGCCACTTGTTTGTTGTTCTTTTCATTCAGTGATCGCTGTTTGCTTCATTCAACAGCGACTCCGAGGAGACACTCACAATTATTTATCTATATTAAACGATAACGACAATAAAAAATTGACGAGCGAGCGATAAAAGAGAGCGACGAACCTTAAGAACGAATTCTAAGTTACGATTTTCGCTTCACACTCGCGCGATCGCGAAGCGTCACTCTGATTCAGGTCAATTTGGCTTGTGCATGGTAAACAACGCGACTCGCTTACAATGTAAATCGCACGAAGCTTATCGAATAATTCCACGCAACTCGCAGTTGGAAGCGAAAATGTTTTCTTCTCGAACGACTCGTTCGACAAACGATGATCGAATTTAAATTTATTTGTAACCCGCAGCACAATTTTTCAATGATCATAAATTCGTTCAATCAAAAATCGATTTGAACCAAATTTAGCTTTATGAGAACAAACTCGACATTCTAAATGGGTTAAAGTCAACACACCTAGTTTAGATGCCGCTCATTAAGCACACAAAGGCCGGGCGACGTCTGCAGTTCAAGGCGACCTCGGTTTTGCGTGCTTTTGCGCGATTTTTGCTGACTTGAAGGCGAGAATCTTAATAAATTTCAATCAAATGCGTGAAATCATCGAAAATTTAGCAAAAATAGACACGAAAACAGTCGATTGCAAGCTTAAAATTGTTTCCTAAATATATTTTCGACACTTTTCATGCATTCTTAAATTTATAAACGGCTTACAAAAACAAATTCCGCTTCAAAAACCTTGACTAGCCTCACCGGAAGCCGCAAATCTGTGAAAAACGACTAAATTTCCCATCCCAAAATCTACTCCGCCCCCGCTTATTATGAAAATTTGCAAAAAATTTAATTAAATTTCATCAATCACAGGTCCTGACATCGTGCAAGACACTCCAATGAACATGACGGAGACCGAAGAAGATCGCAACGTAAAACGTAAGAAAATCTTTGCCAAAATTACGCCGCGACCGTGAAACCAGCTTCTCGCCGTGTCGATTCTATTTCCATGATCGCATAACTTGAATAACAATTTTATCATCAACAGACTTTGGTGCGGTCTTGACCGGCAGAACCTCCGTGATGCTCAAACGAGATGGCCTCACATACTCAACGCAGAACCCTCAAAACATTGCTGCAACCGGACGCTTCTCGTTCCACCGGAAGAACCTGTATTACTCATTTTATATTTCCGAAAAGGCCGTTCGGCCACGTGCCATTCAGTTCATCGACAACACAGGAAACATTCTGGAAGAACATAGCTTAGTCATACCAAATAATGGACCCAACAGCATGTATCAGAATGCCACGGGAAAGATTTGCGGCGTCTGGCGCCGCGTACCGAGAGATTATCGCCGCTTGCTGAGAGAAGATCAAATAAACGTTGTTTTGATTTGGGGCGGAAAAACGCAATCCGAGCTGGCGCTTGCAGGGCCGATCAGTAAATATCCGGCGCTGTCGACGGAGTTGTTTAGCGCCTTGCTGGAGCCAGCTCCCGGCACCAACCCACACAGCATGGCTGGCTCTGGCGGGACTGCAATCGTCTCGACCAGCAGCGGAGTCACGTCATCCATTCACCTGACACTCGTGCTCAACGGGCTGTTCTCGTCTGACGAGACATCCGACGTGCCGTTAAACATTCGCTTGGAGAGTGTTGAGAAGAAGCAGATCATCATCGAAGATGTGCAACGTGTCAAGAAGCCAAATTATGATATCAACGTCATTGAAGTGTCGTCGCCCGTCTCTGTGTATGACTTGCGAATGCTGACACGAGGCAAGCTTCAGATCATCGTCGAGTCGAGAAAGAACCCCGAGGCGCTGAGAATTCAAGGAAACGTCGTGACGAGAGTGTCTTGTGAGATCTTCCAAACGCTTCTCTCCTCTCACAGTCCCGAGTCGAAGACCAAGTCGAATGGCATGGCATGGCTGTACATGAATAAAGATGGATCGCTCGTGTACAACATTCAGACACACAATTTAAACGTCATTGAGAATCCATTAATCACACTAATCAATGAAAACGGTGGCGGAAAGAAGAACACCGAGCTGGAAGACTTGACATCATCACTTCAGAGCGATCATGCGCACGGCGTCGTTGACCGACTCGGTCCGCGAGTGCTTGAACCCTTGTACTCTGGCAGCTTAGGCATTAACATTGCCACAAAGTCTGAAACCAGCCTTATCAGGGGAAAATTCGCATCGAGGCCAGTAACTGATTCACGAGATTCACCAGAACCGGTGCTTTTGAAGCGCGTGGGTGACCATGTGCCGATCCACTCTGTCGGCATGGCCTGGATTGCTGTTGATAACGACTGCAACCTGCACTACGACATCAGCGTAACGGGTCTCACCCCGCAGTTCTACCCACTTCAAGCGTATCTTTTGGATATGCCGATGGAAGTTTACGGTGCACCGGTGCACCGACGACTGCTTGAAGAGTTCAACGGCAATCACCTCGAGGGTTTCCTGCTTAGTATTTCACAGACCGACCTGGCCAAGCTCGAATCGAGCGTTAACTTCCTGGAGATTGTGTCCAAGGACAACACGAACCTTCTTAAAACGAAGTTGAAACCAATTAAAGTTCCTAACTTATGTTACCCAATCGATCCCGACAATGACGATATTTTTAAAACGCCTCGAGACAACGCCGACCAGACGTCGAACGACTCGAAATGTTTCTACGCAAACCGCTTCTACGACGATGGCGAACAGTGGCACAGCTCCATCGAGTCGTGCACTGTTTGCGCTTGTAATAATCGACGCGTTAAATGCGACTCAATCAAATGCCCGCCGTTGAAGTGCAAGAAAGAAGACCAGCAGCACAGAAAAGGTGAATGCTGTCCGACGTGCCCAGACGGTAAGTTTGAGACTGCTACAAACGTTGACCTTGGAACTAAATTTGTCGCTTTCATAGGAAAACATTCCGACGAGATGAACAACACGCTTCCCCGCGGGTGCAAACTTGGCGAACAATTCTACAAAGCTGGATCTTCATGGCATCCATACCTTCCACCCAACGGCTTCGACACGTGCGCTGTCTGCACATGTGATGCAGTGACGTTGGACGTTTCATGCCCACGAACGACTTGCCCTCCTCTGAACTGCAGCGAAAAGGTTGCTTATCGACAAGATAAAAAAGCCTGCTGCAAACGATGCCCTGATGTAAGTGATGTGACGCTTGAAATGTAGAAGTTTTGGAACTTTTTTCTCAAAATTACTGTCGTTTACTTACATTTCTTTTAACCTTTCGCCATTCAGGTCAAAGTGCCCAAAGTTATCACAATAAACTCGGAAGAGATGAAAGATCAAGCCAGCAATCACGGTGGCTTGAATTCACCGACGATCATCATGGCGACAGGTGGATGCAAATCTCCGATGGGCTACCATGTAAACGGACAAGATTGGCACCCAGTCATCGCTTCACACGGTGAACAAAAATGCATCAAATGCAAGTGCAAGGTGAGATCACGTCTCAAACGTCAAAGCCTTCAAAACTGACGAAATTTTCTTCTCGCCTCGTTTCAGGATGGCAACATCAATTGTGAAAAAAAACGTTGTCCACGCTCTGTGTGCCAGAATCAGAAGAATAACAGCAAAAAGCAGCCTTTGGAAGACGAATGCTGTCAATGTCGAGCCCGACGTCCACAAGGCCAAGGCGGACAACGACGAAGACAGAAACAGCAAGAAAAGTCCCAGAATAATTTAACGAAAAGTTGAATGGGCTTTCCTTCTGTTTATTTATTCGAGAATTTATTTTAGATATGGACGATATTTGTTCATGTGTGAAAACAAAAACGAATTAAGGCTTTTTTAAAGAAGCTCAAACATAATCAAAACACTTTATATCATGAAAAATGTTCTGAACGTTGACTTATCATTTTTGTAGTTTTAAATTTAACTCTCTTTGCAAGAAAAAGAAGAAGTTCTGGGGGTCATTCATGTATTAGGTAACTGTCACATGGGGTCAAAGGGGGGTGATTGGAGAATTTTCTTTGAAGTCTCCGATCGAATACGCTTAAAACTTTTGTACAAAGGCCTGTTTGCACCTGAAGTCTGCAGTTTTTCCTGGGAGAATTCCATTTTCTGAGACATCTCCCGGAAGTGCACACTTTGGATCTAGAACACACTAACCAAGCGTATGGGGTTAACCGAAGCTGATTTCGTCCAAAAATTAAAATTTACCGTTACGTAACCACTGAATGGCCCCCTTCAAAAGCAAAAACTTCTTTTTCATGTTGAGGCGTAAGTAACAAGAAACACTTTTTTCGTTTCGTGTAGGGAAGAGTTACTTTATACGAGATTTAAGCTTTCCTTAAGCGATGAAGGCTTGTTGTTTATCATGGGACGTTATTTGTTGACACGTTGTGGGGCCAGCGATCTGTGAATCTTTAGAACACAAAAAACATAGATGTCCAAATTATGCAAATTTTTGCCACTCACGAACCCCGAAAAATGATTTTTGTAGAGAGAATGAAAAACAAAAAAGCTATTCGAATTATTGTACAAGAAGTTATTCACTTATGAAACAAACAACAGGACAAGATATTTTTGTAAGATTGAAATTGATGAAATATTCTTTTTTATTGAAGAAGCTTAAAATGTTTGTTTTAAGCCCCGAACACACAAAAATGTATATTTTAATATATTAGTCATTACTAATTAAAGAAGAAAGCAAGAAAACGAATTGAAAAACAAGCAGCAGCAGAGCGTGCAGATGAAAATAAAAGAAAAACTCCAATTGACACTAAACACAAAAAGAGAATTTAGAAGTAAACACAACGTGCTTTTCCTGTATTTAATCGCTGACCCCCTTTTCGTTCGTTTTTGTCAGAGAGATAGGGACTGTGCGGAGTGACGTCGCAATTCGTGGATTTCTCCGGTAATCGCGGCGCTAGCCACGAATTGTGATGTCACTTCCTCCTAAGAAGTCCGCGCGGGAGAAAGCATGTGAACCGAGAACTTTATTAGCAGCCAAATCACGAAAATACTTAACACCAGATCAAATTACATCCAGAAGCTTTAGCAAAGCTCATTGTTTATTTGATAATTTATTTCATTGAACGTTTATTTTTGGCATCTGTCGCTTAACGTTTGCAAACCATGTTCATGTTTGATATGTTATCAGATTGCTTTTTGTTACCAAAGAATTAAAATTGCGCGGACGTCACCGCCTGCGCAGCGTGGCAAAGGCCCGCAAAGTTGAGACGACCACGTTGAGCGTTTCGCATGAACTTATATTGAATAAAATCTTAAGGATTACTTCTCTTTATAAACTGATCCGATTGTATCTTGAACCAACCAATATTTGTATAATTGGATGAACCCGTTCAACATAAGAACATTGAATGTTTTCAAATAAAAAGAACAATTCTACTTAACACTCGAGGTACAAATCATGATGTTTTGTGTGTAGGGCAAGGTGGAAAGATCTATTTACAGGAATTTGGAATCTAAGAAAGCTTGAAGGAAGGTCTGGGCTGGTAATGGTTGATGATTGTACAATCTCTAAGCACCAACTGACAGTTAAATGGGTTTTTTGTTGCCTGAACATCACCTACAACCCAACCCACCCGGTCCAATCAGACCCAACATGCAAGCATCACAAAATCTGGTTCAAACACTGATCACCATAAAACAACCTTCACACTGCCAGACTTCTTCCAGCTACCTGAAAAATGACGTCATCCTCGCTTCTCCCTCAAAAATTCATCGCCGACTCTCAGCCATCAAATACACTGTCACTCCTTTCAAAAGAACATGCCGTGCTGCCACCGGCCAAGTCTTTTGTTTGTAAATTTGCATTTTCGTCACACTTCAGTTTTAGTTTCGGCAACGTGCTTTGCATACTTTTAATTTCGTGTTCATCGTCGTGGCGAAATCCTTTTAAATTAAAATTCATCATGAGCGAATCGACGTTTATCTTCTTCCTTGTTGTTGTGCAAATTGTTTTAATCTGTTGCTGCTTTCTGTTCATCAAAAGTCACTGCGGAATTGCTTGTGCTATAAGTGCGGAGAAAAATTGTAATTTATTATCTTGATGTTCATGACAAATTGTTTGCTTTTGTAGTTCGAACCATATATCGAACGATCAGTCGGTCCAACGATTCTGATACTTCAAACATCGCTGAAAGTGGATACGCCAAAGCAGCTTCGCCAGTTCCACCACCTCGCCAACCACAAGTTTCTTCTGAACAACATCAACCGCTCGTGGTTGTGCCTCAAAATGCAATGCCGCAGCACTTCCAGCCCTACCAAGTCTATCAGCCACAACAGTTGGCGCCTTGTCTGCCAATGAACGCGCTTCCATACCCGCCCGCGAGTTATCCACATCAAATAGGCTTCGTCTCTTGTGATTCATGGCCGTACGTCAGGAAATCTCCATCCATGGTCACTGCACCAGCTGATGGAAGCGAGAAAAATCAGTCTGACAAGTCGCAACCGCACGATTCCACGTCACCAGTGAAACAAACTTGAAGTTTGTATGTTTTAAACATTAGAATCTTTATTCACATTGAATCGGGTTTCTTTTATGTCATTCATAATGTTTGTGTATCATCAATTTGAGTTAGAATGTTAACAAAATAAGTCAGGTTAAGGAGAAAGGAAGTTTAAAACTTAATTTAAAGGTTTTTCGTTAATCTTAAACACATCAAAGGATGATCAAGAATTAGGTTCAGTAATAAATCTTATCAATCGAACATTGCACGACAGTTTTCATTGCAATCAAAGGAAAAACTGAGAAATTTTCAACACAGAAAGCTCATTTTGAATGTAGGTTGGATAATTTATTCATTTACTTTTCAGTTTTCATTTTGATTAAGGACGTTTGTGACAGATTTTAATTCTACTAAATGGAAATTCCTGTTCTTACTTTGTAAAATATTAATTTCTTCATTATTCTTATCGTTATTCTTAGCTTTACGATCAAATCAACTGTTTCATGAATCAAACATAAAGAAATTATTTTATTGTTCGGCTTGCGGGCTGTCAAGGCCGTCTTAAAATCAAGCAAAGGAACTTGGAAATGTTGATGGAACTTTGGTTAAGTAAAGAAAGACACTTCAATAGTTATTTAACATGTCTGCAAAGATTTTTCTATTAAAAATCTTTGTCACAAGTTGCATTGCTTTATTTTAAGGCGGATTTGATTAGTTAGAAACAAGGCACTTCAGGGAATGAACAAACACAAAGTTCATATGGCTAAAAACCTTAGAATCGTTGCCGATATCTTTCCCTGTAATGCACTAGACTCTTTCACATCCGCAAATCGCCAATTTTGGTCGGCTGATCATCAATTGGATTTTCAGTTTTGAAAAGGGCGGACACAAGAAGAGGTAGGAATCATCTCCAACATCTTTTTTGTTTCAATGTTTTCACTTCTCTTTGTTTCTTATACTTTTGGGCGCAAACGAAACACTTCTTGGACGAAAATGGATTGAAAATCTGAGGCTTAAATCAACTTTTTTTATCATCTTTGATTAATTCTATTAATCGATATTTAAGTAGATCTCATAAATTATTAGACTTGACTCGACTGTGGGGCCTTGCACCTACTTCAAGGTTGCTTCCTACTCATCACTAGGTTCGCTAAAGTAATTTTCATCTAAAATTTTTCTTCCTTGGGACGTAAAAAATTTCGTTTCATGAAAATTCAATTTATTTTAATGTTCCTTCATGAACAGAGACGGAAAGTTGTGTGAGCAAACAACGAAAAGGAAAGCAAACCGCTAATAATTTCAATATTTTCCAATTAAATCACTTGGGATCGCGCGAACCCCGCACAAGTTCATAAAAATGAACAAAAAATCTAACAAGACTCGCTATTTGGGAATATTTCATAACTTTGCTATCAACTTATTTGCATCAATAATTTAATCAACCTTAAAAAATATTCTTTCCTGTGCTTTAGTTAAGATTTTTGCAACCGGAAGCTTCACAATTAAGCGGCAGCTCGAGTGGTTTTGTATCTATGTTTCGATCCCTACACCAATTAGTGCCTATTATCGAATATGATCGGATAAGTTATGAGTGTTTAACGGCACAGTGGAGCTGAAGGGCGAGTGCGTAAGACATGGAAGTGTCGGCATTCACACCCTCCAAGTCCACTCCACCAGTGTTTAAGTACAAAGATTGTGTCTTATGTTAATGATTATGAAACGAAACTCTAAAATTCACTTCTGTCCACTACCAAACCGGTCAATGTATTGCAAAAATATCTTCGAAATGCTTGTTGAGCTGGTTCCATCGTGTGATATGTTCGGCATGGATCGTACAAACTGAAGAGTGTCTGAGAAGTTCCAAATCATAAGATTTTGTTTTGGCTAGTTTTGTCGCTCGATTAGAATTTTAGGACGGTGATCCAATAGTTTTCATTCAATTTTTTTCTTCTGTCTTCACTTTTCTTAATGGCTCGGTATTTTATTTATTTCATTTATTTTTCGTTTCACTTAGACTTCAAATATTTTCTTCTCTCTTTTTGGACGCGAACCTCTCGAAAAAAGGATAACGGAATGAATGGCCAACACACGAGCCGCTCCGTGTCGATAAAATTACTCGGGATTAACTTTGCACGGTTCACTTCACATCATTAGTGCTGCGGTCACATTGAAAAATTCCTGGAAACTCACGCAAATGAGTTCTAAGCTTTACCGTGAGATTAAAATTCGCGATGACAAAAAGGTTTTTGAGTTCTTCACATGTTCAAGAGTGTGTAAACGAAGGCCATGAGTTTTCGCTGTGCGCTCAGCTTCTGTTAGAAGAAATTGCTGCTGTTTGTGGTGCGCCCTGATGAAGATCTGGCAAAGGCTGATTTGCCTGAACCGCGCTGAGGCGGTTGTCGGCGGACATTTGCGTGGCGGATCTCACTAAAATTATAGAAATTTTGAGTAAATAGGAGTTCACTGTGTGAATTATCATTAAACTAGCTTTGGAAGCTTGCTCTAGTTCGTCACTTACCGATCCATCTCGAACTCCTCGAGTTTCTGGGTCAGCACGAGCTTCTGTTGAACCGCAAGGCGAAGCAGCTGGTTCAATGTCTTTTTCTCGTCTTCAGCGGCGGTTAACTGGTTGGTTAAGTCATCAACTTGCGTCACGTATTCTTCACAGCGAGCGGCAAACATTGCACGAAGACCTGGAATTTAGTTTCATCAATAAAACTTCAATTTAAGAAACCTTTCAACTCCTTACTTGAGAAGGTCGCAGCGTCAGATTTTAAAATTCTTAGCTCGTTTCTCAGATTGCACATGGTGTCACTGACAACAATCTTCTCGTTCTCGTACTTCGACTTAAGAT
Source organism: Belgica antarctica (assembly GCA_000775305.1). NCBI lineage: Eukaryota > Metazoa > Arthropoda > Insecta > Diptera > Chironomidae > Belgica > Belgica antarctica. The sequence continues at coordinate 12,990 of JPYR01000638.1, read as the reverse complement.
TATTGAGGGCAACTTCGGCGGTGTTCTTGTTGGACTTGAGCACGGTTCGAAGGGTCGCGATCTGTTCGCGTTTCGTGGACAGAAGAGACTTGAGTTTGATGATTTGCTCGTGAAGGTCCGAAATTTCCTCGCTTGATTCTTTGTCGGATGCTAAAAAGATAGAAAATTGTAGGGGAATTGTGCTAACACAGCAACAACACTTACGACTAAGAGTTCCAGGAATCTTGTCTTTGTTGAGCTCAATTGCGTGCTCAACAGCTGTTTTCAAGTACTTGATCTGATCGGTGATTGTCTCGACGTACTTCTTTATCTCGATTGCGTCGCTGAGACCTTGAAGGTCTTCGAACACGTTTGGTTGCTGAATCAGGATGTCGGACTTAAGCTGCGATTGGATGGCGCTGAGCGAGTCATTGTCGAGCGATAAATCTTCGGTCTTGTGATCCAAAAGGACGCGGTTTGGTGTGTCACCGTTAACAGTGCACACGAGATGGTACAATTGAGCTAGATTGTCACTGAGAGTGACCAGGTTCGTGCGTGCCGAGTTCAAGCTTTGCCCGGCGGTCTGTGAGAGTGCCGCGAGAGTCTTGACGTCGGAGTGCAGGTCCAGAGTCTTCTGCTCGGTTGACAGCAACTTGTTCTTCAAGTTGGTAATTTCGTTGCGCAAAACTGTCATTGCGTCAGTGCAGTTCATTCCCTTTTGCAGTTCGCTGAGGTCAGATTTCAGGACGTCAATTTCCTTCGCGCTGAGCGTGAACCAGCTCGAGTACTGATGGATGATCTCGCCGAGTTTTTCGCTGATGGCCTTTTGCTTGCTCAAATCAACTTCTTTCAGCTGATCTTCAGTCTCAATCTGTTTGCGTAAATGATGCAGGGAGTCCACGTGAGCTGCCAAGAGTGTCACCTTCGCCATGAAGTTCTGCAGGTCGTGTTGACTCTTGTCGAGGTTTTGTTGAGCTTCGCGCAGGTTGGTCGTCATGCTGGCCTTTTCGCTTTCCAATGTCTCGAGCTGCTTTTCGTATTTCTTTAGCTCGTTGAGATGAATTTCCGAGAACAGGTCAACTTTAGTGCCATCCGGTGATTTCAATTCGTTGGTCAAGTCAGCCTCGAAACGCTTCAGAGTTGGAATGTCGTCATCCATGTCACTGCCGCTGACACTCTCGTCCATTCCACGAATGCTGTACGCCAGATTGCTGATGTTGTACATTGACTCGCGGTTGATATGGCCGTCGAGTTCTTTTTTCAGTGCGTACTTAGCCTCTCGTTCTGCCTGGAGAGCTTGCAGGGCTTCCTCCATTTGTGTCTCAGCGATTTTCTTTAAATTCGCCAAATCTTGGACTTGCGACTGGAAAACTTCGATCTCTTCCGTCAACCGTCGGATTTCGTGCTTTGCACCCTCGAACTCAACTTGCGAGCATTTCAGACTCGACACTTGCTTTTGTAATGTGATGTTTTCTTCTTCGAGCTCGGAGTAGTCTTGCATCATTCTCGTCTCGCGGAACTTCATTTCCTTGACTTCTGCTTTGAGTTTGGATCTTTCAGCCTCTGTGCCCGACTTGTCGCGTCCCATGTCCGCGTTTTCCTGGAGCATCCGGTCTCGCTCGTTCGTCACTCGCTCCAGCTCATGTCGAAGCTGCTTTGACTCGTTCTCAAGCTCGAGGATCTGCATATTGAGCGACGTCTCCATCGCAGCTGACTCGTTGAGCAGCGCATCTTCTTGTTCTATTCCGGTCTTTGTCGTCACCTTTTGACTCGACTGAAACTTGGTGAGAGCCTAAAAAGAGGTGCGAAATGTAAGGTGACAAGCCTTTGTTTACTTAAATTATAATAATTTGTATTAATTGAGTTCATGCCGACAGCCGAGGGGGAGTGCTGACCGCGTCTGCATAGTGATAATTGATTTCACGTCCGTTATCAGAGTGGAAGAAGCTTCTAAAGCAAGCCTGGGAGAAAATAAATTACTTTTCTTTGCTTCCGGGTTGGAAGAAGTGGTTTTTGAACGGAATTCCCGTTACCGAAGCACTTGATGGTCAGTGTCAAGGCTCAACTTAGACGGCTTCCTATTAAAACCGATGCAATTAATTTTGTTCGACCGATAAATTAAATAGAAAATGCGATTTCGCTCGCCTGTTACGCAACGACGTATCAAAGTGAAACATCCCAGATGCACCAATCTTGACACCGATGATGCAATTCTCAAAAGGCCAATTCTCGAGGCTAATGAGTGAGTAATCGAGCAGCGAGTTGAAAGAGAACATTTTCGCTCAAAACGAGCAGAAAAGCGAAGAGAAAAGGTGCAAACATCATCCATATGTGTTCGAAGAGAAAAAGTGAGTGATGTGTCAGACCGGAATGGATGATTGGGTTTCTAGGTGAAGTCACTTTGCATTCGGCACTGGCCCGCTCGTCAAATTTGGTCTTTTATTGGAATAACTTGTCGAATATAGCGCTAGCCAATCCTTTTTTCACCGATTTCGTCCATCGACGGGGTTGAATTGCTAATTTAGAGGCTGTTTTGACTGTGTTCTTGTTTGCCCTTGGTCGTACACCCTTCCCACAAGCGCGGATTAGGGTGGAATAGCGATGCACACGCAAATAAAGGAACATTCCTCAAGAGGAAGCGAGGGACGACACAAAAACAACAAATGGTCGGTGTGGGTGGATTAACAAGAAGCCAAACTTAATCACCGTGTAGGTCACGCCGATAGCAATGGCCTTCGACCTTTGAATACAAGTTGACTCATCCTAGCAACGGAGAGGGGCGCTTAATAATAAAACATGAGCTCACATTCCAACTCACGAACGACTCAGCACCGAAAAATCACTTTTTTCACTTTTCAACTTACCTCCACCGTGATGTCAAGCTCATGACGCGAGTTTTCGTAGAGATTCTCCAGCTCCTCGCACTTGGTCTGCAGTGCAAGCTTCTCCTCGAGCAGTACGAGTCCATACTTTGCGGATTGTGAAATTTCAGAACTTTGCGTATCTAGTTCACGAGTTAATCGCTCCACTTCGGAGCGAAGCTCTTCGATTGTGGCCATGAATAACACTCACTTACTTAACAACTATAAATACAATGCTTAATTGAACATCATTTGTATTTAAGGACGAATCGATATTATTTGTATTTTGCAAATTTCTTTCTCCGTGGTTTTCAACCAAATGAAATTGTGAGCAGAGACCGAGTGGGAGTGACGGTTTTGAGAAACCGCGACTTTCGAGGGAAAGCCATAGTGAGAATTCAAACTTAAAAACTCCGTTAAAAAATTCAGAAGGAATTTCAGTTCACTTTGAAAAATCAGAAAATCTCTGCTGGCCTTCAGTGACTTCCAGAAGCTCCAAAAACATTTTCACAAAGAGAGTTTTCATCCAATTTCTCAAAATTTATTGAAAATGATTTATTCGAATGACATTTTATAAAAAAGCGAAGAACGAGAACTTGTGGCTTAATTCAGAGAACGAGAAACTTTGGCATGGTTCTGGTGATCACGATGGCATTTCGCAGATCAAGTTGGCCTTCGTAAGCTTCACTGGTAAGTTTGTCACTATTCTGGCTGAATCGACAAAATCTATTGTAGACCTGAAGTTTCATACCCAAGAAAATGAACGAATTTCGTTCTGTCGCCAGATCTCATTTTCGACGGAAACTCAGTTGTAAAAGATCAAAAGTTCCGCGACTTGGGTATCGTGAACGGATCTTCGCTGCAATTAATTCGTCGATTTGATTTCTGCCAAGAAAGCTAATGTTCTTGCCACAACGCGAAGATTAATGTTACGGATGAGAACAGTTTGACTTTTCCGTTGGATGTCAAAGCACGACACGATCTCGGCTGTAAAAGCCAAGATTGCAGAAATAACTGGAGTTCAAGTAGAGAACCAGCTTCTCGTTAGCAATCTCATGCGCATCGAAGATGGAAAAACTTTCAACCAACTAAGCATCAGAAATGGATCAACGTTGAACTTGATTGTCATCAATCGTTTCTGATCTTCAAGACGAAATTAAAAATTCAAATCCGAATTCGAATTTTTCATTGCTTTACACTAGAAACTGAAAGTTTGTGGTTATTTCCAGGTAAAAAGTTTCATCGTTTAATACTTCAAAACGAACCTAAAATTCAGTCAAGTTGTGATCGTCAAGAAGTACAGACGGGAAAAAGTTTCAAGTAATTATTCCAAACAACCATAGTTAAAATTATTTTGCTAAGAAAACTTACTGCAATTCAGAAAATCTAGCAAAGTTTGAATCAAAGATGCAAAATATTTTTGATCAACCACCTGAAATCCGAGAAATGATGCTGATGCATCTGAACAAGCAAGAAAAGTTGGAATTTTCTTTAGTTTCACCGCTTTCCGACGAGGTCATCTCGAACTCGATTAAACTGGTGAAAGACGTGACGATTCGTTGGGACGACACGAATGACGTTGAACAAATGCTTCATTCAAGAAACCGAAAATACCGATCGATGAACTACTGCTGTAGGAATTTCGACCCCAAGGCTGTTGAGTTTCTTAAGATTCATCAGAAAACTCTGACGACGCTTCGGTTTAGCGACTGTCGACTGTCCTGCATCGATTTCTCCAACATTGTGAAGAGTGTCAGTGGCAGTCTTAAGCATCTCCATTTTAAAAACGTTGAACTCGAAGGCCAGCAGCTTCCGGTGCCAATCGAGTTCCCTAATCTGGTTGAGTTGACGATCAAAACCCCGAGAGATT
>JPYR01000637.1:28346-40267 GCA_000775305.1 Belgica antarctica | reverse complement strand
CTTTGTGCTAAAGCTGATTTTTGGACTTGACGGTTATCGTGAAAAAGAAATGACTATGTCGGCAAAAAATATTAACAAAGCACTGAAGCATCGCGATGGTTATCAAAAAATCTTCGCTTATATGGACTGGATGGAGTTTATCGAGTACCGACAGGAAATTATAGGCCGACATTATTATCCAACATTATTCAGTCACGACGTTAAGTGTGGAAAACCTTACGTCGCCTTCAAATCTATGATCAACACTATAAACCAGAAAACGAGAAAAGCTGAAAGTTTAAAAGTCTCTGGTAAAGACAAGCAACGAATGACTGGCAAGATGAATACACATGAACTTCTAAACAAATTGTCGAAAAATCACGAGAGCGATGAGCCTTGCACAATGTTTCCATCACTCACTCCACTTCATGACAAATTTGAACAAGTTTTGAATAGTGACAGCACCGAGATCAACAGCAGGATTGCTTCGAGGGACTTCTCCGACACGACTTACGAATATTTTATTGAGCCAAAAAAGCTCATAGACACTTGCCGAGAAGCAGGGTACCAAATGACAACAATTAAATCTGCTTTTCCAAAGTGTTACGTTTTCGAACGCCACGAAAAAATTCAAAGACCTTTTTATGACAAGCTTTTTGAGTTTTCTTTGAACAAAATGACAGAAGAAAAGTGGCGAGCCGACGTGAAACAACGGAGTTTAATGGAGAAAAAGGTTGACGCTAAAGATGCAATTTTCTACCATGAGAAGACTTCTAAATTTGTTCTATCAAAGCGCAAAATCTGGCGACAGTTGATCAACGAAAAGAAAAAAGAAGAAAAGTTAATCCAAAGCGAAGCTGAACAATCTGAGAACGATGAACCACAGACATTCCGGGAAGAGACTATTTTCAACGACTTGAACTTTGAAGACGTAAATGAAAATGATGATGAGATTAAAGTGGACTTATCGATGGAAGCGCAACTCGAAGAAATCTTTAAAAACACCGAGCGACGAGCCAAGATCAAAGACAAAACGTCTTTGACTTTCGTTGTTCCCGATTTCAATCTCTGGCATCGGATGATAAGAATAAGAGAGCAGTATCCCAGCAACCGTGAAAACGAGATCGAATCACTTCCCAAAAACTTTGTTTGGCTGCTCAAGTTTTGTGCAAGTGTCCTTCATCAAAATCCGGTGTTGCTGTATTACCAGCTTCTGTGCATCGAACATCAGTTCGTCAACGTTTATGTTCCAGTAGAATTGATGGGAAACAGCTTGCAGCAGCAAATACATCACGCAATGCCGAAAAAATACCTGAAATCGACGAAAATGCCTTGGTGAACAATTCTTTGAATAAACCTTTATAGTTAACAAAGATGATGATTTGTTTACAACTTCGTTCCTTCAAAGATGTCTAAAGTAAACAAGCGGGTTGATCAAATTTTAGTTTACCTTTAAACAGGGCAGTGTGTTGAAAGGGCAATATTATGCAGTAGGGCTCATCCCTTTGGCCATCTGTAGGTCATTTCCTCGACTAAATGTGTCTTGGATAACATTCGCGTCTTATAGATGCAAAAAAGACGCAAATTAGACGCTAAATAGACGCTAAGTCGAGAGAATTTCGTCGTCGGAGCTAAAAAATGAAATAAATTTTCGAATCGGGTCACTAAGTTGAAGCTAAAGTCGCGGAAGTCGATTAAAAGTAAAGGAAATAGTGTCCGTAGCCAGCCCGCATCGATTACCTCGAGTTCGCACAAAATATGACTCGTCCTGAATAAGGGCGCTCAGACACTTAATTCTAATTTAAATGAATCGTCGACAAAGTTTGGAAAAAGGTAATTGCCTCCGTCGCTAGCAGGACCGTCAGATAGTCGCGAGTAAAGCTTGTTAAAAGCCGGAATTGTCAGCAAAATGAGTGAAAAAATCAAACCAGAAAAAATTTCTCTAAAAATTTCAGCCATAGCGTGTTTTAGTGTGCGTTCGTTTGTGTGTGTGTAAAAATCTCTGTTGAATAAAGAGTGAATCTAAGAATTTTTCGATCGTGATTTTCACCAAACCAGCGCTCAAAAGTGGTGCTATGAGGTGCGAAAGTGGGAAATCGGAGCAAAATTTCTCAAGTTCACTGATCAAAAGTGAAAAATCGGAGCTAAGAGAGGTGAAAAGTCGCGGGTTTTCAACATCAATGGCGAACTTTGCGTAGACAAACAATTCCTTTTACAGCTCCTCACATGTTTTGCTTCTTTTTTCGTGGATTTTTTTTTCTTTTGCAAAAATCCACCGGAGTGAAAGTAATTTACAATCAATTAGCCACGATTATATGAGTGCAAGTGATTAAATGGCTCAAAGCATGGTCAGGCAGCTCTGAAGTGTTTTCAAGTTCAAGTTGCAAAGTGAATTCAAAGCATATTTGCATGTTCGAGGCACGACAGCGCGGAAATTTATTCACGGGCGAGAAGGGAAATGTCAAGTGGCAAATTATCAAAACAAATGTCGCGCAAAGAAGTAAAGAATGTATGCTCCAACGCTCGTGATTAGCCTGAGAAAGATCTGGATTAGTGCTCGAAAGTGAATCAAAATAAACAAAAAAAAAGATATTTTTTGCCAAATCTGTCGCGGGTAGAAGAGAAAAAATGCAACATTAAACACATGTTCTCACTCCATACTCTAGCAATCTTACACTCTTAAGTCCGTTTTTTATTGAGCTGGAAGAAACCGTTAAGTTCGCTATTTGTACAAGTGAGACGATTGGCAGGGCCTCGTCAAAGAGTTACGGCCGAAGAAAGTGAATGGAATGCACAGACTCTTAAGATTTGTGTTCTTCTGAAAGAAAGGTTTTCGTTCAATTAAGTGGCCTGTGATTGTGACTCATTCACATTGATTACGCTTTGCGTTGCAACGAGAGGCTGAAATATGTGATCTCAAAGCATCAGAAATAGCTTAAGTAAATAACATGACACATAACTTGCACTTTTCAAGTTGACATTGGCAATTGATAGCCCCTAAAGAAGTCCTTCTAGAAATAAATCGAAGCCTAAATAGACTTGCATTTTCTTCCTTTAAGCGTTCACGTCAAAATATTCCATCCCATTACGATGTTGTTAACCCGACGAAAAAGGAAAAGAAAGAACCATTCTCAAATTGACAGAAAGAAAAAATATGAGGAAAAGTCGCGTTGGTTGCTACCATCGAGTTTTCATCGGTGCACTTATTTGCGTGAGATCCGCTGGAACGAGAAGAGAGTTTCGGAGATTTTTCCATCATTTTCGGGTCTTCCTTCTTCTGCTTTAATTTAACACTTTACACTCGTTACACACATCAAAATAACTGACGATGTATGTCTCGGATGGAACTATCCGAGGAGAAAAGAGAACGGTGCTTTTGATGAATTCTCGAGCAGAAACTAAAAAATTATCAAGCTAAAACTAATAGTCTTGCGACAAAAAGAGTCAGTGTCAATTTTATACAAGAGTCGCATAATTGCTAATTTGTCACTGCATCATCAACGATTCCGCTTGTGAACGGCGGAATCTCCCCGTCGTCAAACTTGTTAATGCCTGTAAATTAATCAACTATCGACATCCTTCGCTTCCCTTTTCAATTATTTATAAGCGAATGTAATTCTTTGTGGGAAATTTGTTTACAATGGGAGCATAAAAGTCTCTCGCCATTCGGAATCTCTTCAAAACGAGAAACTTTTCTCTCTCGTCGACGACTAACGGAAATAATTTCTCGATTCACACGGACAGATAATCATGTCGGGCATGACGTGAATCTGCTTCAAATTTGTCTCCATTCTTTTGGGCTAATTATTTGTCCGAGGCTTATCACTGTCAATTTTCCATAAAGATTCAAAACTCGTTGAATTTTCCCTCTAACCGTTTTGATTCGATTTGAAACAATTTCGGAGCGTTTTAATTTTTAATGGACTTTCATGGGCTGTCAAAATTATAGGCTGTTCCACTGTTGAAGGGGTGGTACAGGCAATTAATTGAGTGGACAATGGTCCGACAGCTTGTAGAATGGATGAAACAGGTCAAAAGTTGTTTACTCTACGCCACCATGTTTTGATCGGAAGCTGTTAATGTTCAAGCACGTGTGTTCAAGGACGCGAAATCCTCAATTGGCATGTTCACAGACGTGAAAATCGCGTCGTGAGTGAAAGTGAGACAGTGATGATGAGTGTAAACGAATAGATTTTAAAATTAGATGAGATTTTATTTCGTTCATCACCGGTTGCAACACCAACGACGTTTGTGATAACGATAATAAATGCACCGACAAAAAAATTTCACCGGGTACTAAATGTGAAAAATAAGTTCAAGCAAGTGGTTCTTTTTATTCTCAGGTATTTTGTCTCCTCCGGGTCCATTTCTGACGCCCAGTCCATCCCCATCAGTGCAACACAGTCCACGCTTGCAACCATCGCCCTCTCAATCACCGTTTCAGCAGGATGTATTGCTTGTAACTAACAACAACCAACACTTCATCAATACTTTTAACACGACTCAGGAGCAAGTAAGTTATTGACTTTCGCTGGAACATAGCCGAGTGTTAACTTGTATGGTGTGGTTTAGGATCGAAAATCGGGGACGCCGAACCGCAGGCTGTCCTTGAACCATATAAGTCCGAATGCTGGAACGATTGTTTATCGTCCGTCGCCAACGCAATCGCCGGCTAATATTGTGGCATCGTCGTATGTCGGAAATGAATTCAACACGACATTAGTCGGTTCAAACAATATTTCGCTTAATAAGGTAAACAAATTATTCAACCTGCATTTGTCCTGCAATAATCTAATGTTGTTCAACTTTTAGAAAGGGAAACGAACACCGCAGCATGTCAGCCAGTACGGCTCAACATCGAATTCATGCAGTCCGAAGGCGTCAAAAAAGACGATGGGACTGTTGGGAAGTCCAATCGCGAGTCCGAGTCCTAGTCCGACGCTCAACACACAGCAAATAATTCAACAAGTGCGTAACTTATCTCTTGAAAGTATCATAAACCTTTACCTAAAATCTTTTTTAGTTCCCTATAATGAATGCAAACAACTCAATTGTATTTATGCAGCAAGCAGCATCATCACAGCGTCCTACAATCATCCAGGCATCCAATACTCATCAGAGCAATGTTTATGCAAGCTCAAGCAACACAATGGGTGGTAGCGCAAAGCAGAACAAAGCACCACAACAGATTCTACCAAAGCCAGCTGCCATCAATGTCAATTCCAGCTCATCCACGATGAGCTTAGCGAATCCAAGCATTATCACAAGTGCAACCAGCACCAAGCAAATTGTGACTCAATCAAAGATGGCAATCGTGCAGCAGTCGAGTCATCAGCAGCAGCAGTTCCAATCGCCACCTCACCAAAGTCAACATCTGATATCAAGCAACTCATCGAGTGGTTCTTCGCCCAGCCCTCAGCCACATCAAGTGACTCAAAGTGGATCGATTCTTCTGCCAAGTGGTTCGCAACCATTACTTCTGAACCAAATGCCTGTTTTGGTACAACAGAACACTCCGCAGGGTGTACAGCTGATTTTGAGGCCACCTTCGGCGCCACAACACGCTGCACCTAGCCTAGTGATACACAACCGTCCTGCGCAGATGCAACAGCACCAACCTCAACAGCTACTGAGAATCCTCAACACAAATGGAGCCATGCAACTAACTACAGCGAATGCGACGCCAACCTTCATAGTTTCATCACAAGCCAACATAATTCAACATCAAAATTTGCAAAGTATTAAAACACCCTCAAGTGGCACATCACAAATCAACCAAATGAGTGGCATGCAGCAGTCACAGCAACAAAATCAACAACGACAGCCTCAGCAGATCATGAACAGTCACATCTTGGGTCAAAGTGTTGCGCAGATTCAAAATCTCCAGCTCAATGGGAACCTCACGCAGATCCAAATGCCCAACGGCCAGTTCATTCAGCAACTACCAGCCCAGTTTCAACAGAACATTAGTGGGTTCAATCAAATTCAACCGATAACGGCGATAGCGGCCAATGCGACGTTTCAATCTCCACCTCAGTCAAACAACTCGCAAAGCGACATTGTGCCAACAGTTGGTTCGCAGACCAGCCAAATCCAGTTCACGAATCAGCAGATGTCGCAAGGACCTCAGATAATTTCGCCCGTGGCGACGCCTCAACCTCAGCTCATCCAATCGGATCAGTCAATTCTCTCTTCACCGCCATCCATCAGCTTCAATTCCCAAACTCAAACAGCTGTGATTCTATCTGGTGATAAACAAATGCATGGCATGTCGTCACCACCTCCGCAAACGCAGAACTATTCGATAATACATCAGTCCGGTGCAACGGAAATGATAACGTTGGACATGACTCAGAATCAGCACAGTCAACAAAATATTCAAACTCAACCGGCTGTCACAAAACCGGCTCGGAAGCCAAAAAAATCGAAAAAGCAGAAAGCACTCGATCTTGCGCAACAGCAACAGGTTGCTCAACTTCAATTTCAAAAGCAGCAACAACAACAAATAGAGCAGCAGGCTTCGATGATTTCACCGAGAAACAGTCAAGCGCCGACTGGAAAACTTGATTTAGCAAACGTAATGAAACTTTGTGGTATAATGGAGGATGACGACTTCATGGACACAGATGAGCCGCAAAACGAACCTTCAGAGACTCATTCTGAGCCAAACCAACCAACGCAAACCATCCACATTCCAACCAACGCAAATGGCGGCGAGAACAATTCCACTGATATCATGATAACATTTCCGGGTGGGTCTGCCGATCAACCGTTCACTTTCACAATTCCGTCGTCGTCGCTCGAGAATCCCGATGGATCGATCGTTCAACATGGAAGCACCAACAGCGACGGGAAGATATCTAACAATGTTCCTTTCATGATTCGGTTTGACCCCGGTGACGCTCAGAACGGTAGCCAACCGTACACAATATCTATACCAAGCTTGAATGACGACAACGTGGTGGAAGAAAACAAACATTCAGATTCGATATCGTCAGGCTCAAACACAATGTGTGTCCCGTCGTTTGTAAATTCCGTGCTTAACTCGTCTGTTACCCCGACCATTCAAAGCCAGATTAACGAAATCCAAAACCAGCTGATGGCTCTACCACCAGCAATAGCTGGAAAGGCATCAAAAGCTCCTCGACAGAAGAAGCAGTCTGCAAAGAAAACCAAAAAGCAACTCGAAAAGACCATCGAAGTTCCCACACAAATAGGAAATATACAGATTTCGCAGATCGACGGATCCCATGTCAAAAACACGCTTGGCAATAAAAACATGAATAACATAAACAATCAAATTCAGATCATGCCGATCTTGGAGAAGTGCCAAACGAGTGGAAACAATGCAGGGCATATTGTTGAGAAACAAAAAATGCAAGTGCCAGTCATGCAGCAAACAATTTCGCATCAGAACAGCCAACAGCAGCACAACAATAATCAGCACCATCACCAAAACTCGCAGAGTTCCCACTCGAACTCTGGAGGTCCGTCCCAGGTGAACATCAACGTTCAGCAAAACCAGCTGATCAATGTCACCAACAACCTTCAAATGCAGGTGATTGCGAATCCACAGCAACAGCAGCACAATTCTGGCGCAACTCCGGCACACGGTCCACCGTCTTCTTCAGGTCACCAGACACAGTCTCAAAATTCGGTAGTAACATCACAAGCTCTCAATACACAAAACCTCATTGGGAACATTATTAACGCTCAGCAAGGCCAACAAACTGGTAACATCATAATTCAAGGCAGTACATTCAACCATCAGCAGCAACCAGGCATGCCGGCAAACATCCAAGTCAACATTCAAAATCAAACGATTGCTAATAATATTATCACAACAGCACCGGTCTCCCAGAATCATGTCCAGTCAAATACACAGCAGCATCAACAGCAGCCGACCGCTCAAAGCATCCTATCGCAACTGACGGGGAATCTCGTTCTTTCTCTATCGGAAGATGGACGACTGATTCTGCGACATGACCCAAACATCCCGCAAGATGCGCAATCTCAAATGATTCTGCAAACGATTTTAACGGGTGCCTTGGGCAACGTCAGTCTTATCAACGAGCCTCTAAAAGCACCGATGCAGAATCAAAACCACCAGCAAACTCAACAACAGCACATAATTGGTGCCAACGGAAAGATCCAACACATGACAACAGTCCAGAACAAAAATGTGATAATCAGTAGTCATCCCCAAAACCAACAGCAGCAGATTTTTAATAATGTGATCCAGTCACACTCGATACCTGGACATGTGATTCAAAATCAACAACAGCAGCAGCAGATTCAAGTGCAACCATCGAAAATGGAGACAAACAATAGCCAGCAGCAAGTTGTCATGCCGAACCCAAACATATTGAAGTTCGTTGAGTTACCCAAAATACAGCCAAACCAGCAACTATTCTCGCTTAACACCATGACGAACGAAATAACGCAACTCAACCCAAACCAGACGACTGCTGCTTTGAGCCCAATGGAGCGGCTTTTGATCGTACCAAGCGGAATCAACGCTCAGCAATTAGCACAGTGTCTTTCACAAGGCCAGATCCACTTTAATAACATTGGACAAGCTCCCAGCACAGACCTCAACAAGGTTCAACAGATTCAACAGCAACAGCAGATCCAAATCCAGCAACAACAAATGAAAACGGTTCACAAAGTAAACACTCAATACATTAAAAAAGAACCGGCAGAGCCTAAGCCGAAAAAAGTTCGCGGGAAAAAAGCAAAATTGCTAGAAGAACAACAAATGTTGCAGCAACAGCAAATTAAGATTGAGGTGAAGAAGGAGCCGACGATTCAGAGTCCACCGCCGATGAAAATGATCTCGCTATCTGACACGAAACTTATGAAGGCGACAACTATAACAACTTCTACTGTCACAACAACGATGAATTCTATCACCAAAAACACAATCACAATATCACCGAGTCCGGCGCTGATTGTGAATCCATCCAAAATTACCTCCAAAGTATCACAGATGAACAATCAAAAAGCAAACCAGAAGCAAAACTGTATTTCAGTCATTTCATCTACGACTGTGCAAAAACAAAGTATCAAGCCTGAAAAAAACCAGCAGATCAAAGCAGCGATGACTCCTCAGCTTAGTCCTATAATTTCACAACAAGCTGCACCGCCTCCGCTGGTCAGTGTGAATCAAGCTCCAATGCCGCGAGTTCAAACGATTCAGCTTACACCGCAGAAGCAACAAAGCTTGAAGAATGTTCAGATGTCAATTCAGCAACTATCGGCCAAACTTCAAAACAAGAATCTTTTGGCTACTCTAACAGCTGACGTGGATCCAAACAATCCAGTTCACAACAATCCGTTTCCGATTCTCAATAACATCAACACGATGACTGATTCTGAAATATATAACGCACTGCAAAGACTGTTCGTTGAACAACAGAAGATTCTGGCTACTGGCAAAATTATCCCGACAATTCCAGCTGCAGCAGCAGCGGCGGTGTCACCTCAGATAACCAACACTTCAATCCAACAGTCATCAAGAACGATGCAACAAACTCAGCCTGTTTTTGCAAGCAGCTCAGGCATAATCACACCGGTAACATCGAACACAATATCTCATTACAGTGGCGGTATCTCACACACCGTAATTGCACCATCAATTCAAGTAAACACCCCAGTTGTGAAGCAAGAACCGCTATGCTCGGCTTCAACATCATCGTCTCAACCACCACCATTAGTAGTTTCAACGCCAATTCAGATGCAAATCAAGACTGAAGTTCTGATGTCACCAACGAGTATCAGCAATTCAGTTGTGTCAACATCGCCACCTGCTACCGGCTCGATCATAATTTCACCCAAATACACAACGGTGAACAAAATAATGATTGACCCTCCCAAGGAAATAAAACTGGAGACTGAAATCAAGAAAGACGTGACGTCTATAGTGGTACCACTTCAGCAGCCTGATGCAACAATTAAGCCGGCTAATCTGATCAAGCAGAAACAAATCGCAGCTGCTTTCGAAGCTAATCGCAAGATGAAGATTACTCGATCATCATTGTGAGTGTGAAATCGAAAATTTGCAAAAACTTTTGCTTTTTCTGAAGCATCTTAGTGTTAAATTTCCTCTTTGTTTTAGATTTGAGAGACAAATGAGCGTCGATCAGGAAGGCTGTGCAAAACCAGATTACAAGAACGATTTTTGCAGCAAGGAAGATGCAATCAAAAGGCTGATAAGGTAAGTTGAAGTTTGAAGTTACAGTTACTGCAAATTTTACGAATTAAATATTTTAGGTATCACTGTTTATATGATGAAGTAAAGACCGAACACGATCCGAAGGAAGAATACGAGTTTGAAGAACAAGCGAAGGTGTTTCTGGATAGCTACAAGGTCATGCAGAAGAAGTATCAACATTTGCTTATCAAGCAGTCACAGGTGAGACTTTCAAAGCTGGCAATTTACACAACGGCAAAAACGAGAGAATTTGTTTTAGCAATTCGCACCGACCTCTGAACTTATGATGTTGGACCGTCTTCGAGTCGCCGATCTCAAGGATGAAATCGTGTCGATGCAGTCTGAACTCAATTCAGTTCTTTTCGAACAGCACCAAAAATCTCAAGTTGTGATCAAGAGTGAAGCTATGGCGATGCCTGTTTTGAATCACGTGCTGCAACCAGCACCTCAGATTGCCAATATTTCACAAACAATTGTTCCACTGTCTTCGCCTAGAGTTCACCGAGGTGTGAAAATAATGCAAGAACCAAGTCAAATTCTGAAAGCGAAACAAGAGCAGAAGCTCTACGAAAATATCAAGAACGACAGAGTCAAGATTGAAATTCCTGATATGTCTCCAAAGGAACCCAAGACACCACCGTTCGGATTTGTGTCGTCACCAGCGATGCCGAATCTTGCACTGTCTTCCTCGCCAAAGTCTCCATCGTTGCCAAAGCAATCTAAGTTCGACAAGCTCAAAAACGAGACGCTTAACATCAACACTGCTTCTCACATGCTGCAGTCACATCAACCGCAATTGACTAGCCCAGGCATTGGAAACATCCAACCCCAAACGAAGCCAGTTGACTTGAAGCAAGAACTCGACGATTTCGATATAGAATCAGAAATCAGACCAAATCTTATAATGAAGAAGTGCGAACTGTCTTCTTCAACACCTCTGCCAGTACCAAGCACCAGCAAAAAGATGCAAAAACAGAAGGAACGCGAATATTCGCCGCTCAGCGAATATTTCAACACAAAAGTCAATATTTCAGTAAAGAACAAACTAGAGCCACCTAAAGATGAGACTCACGATGGTTCATTCGACGAATGGATTCAAAAAGAACTAAACTTACAACTGACACCAAGTTCGAACAAGAAGAAAGATATGCCAACAAAATGTTCTAAGTCAAAGGTACTAGACACTGATTTGTCTGAGATATTTGAGCACCACACAAGTCCAAAAAGTGTCGAAAAGCAGCTTGACGATCTTTTCAGCTCAACCAGTAAGTCGAGTGAATTACTAGCAGCTGCTTCGCCTTTGACCGAGTTCTTCCACGCGGAATCAACAACAATGGGCGAGAAAACAGTTGAAAACCGATTGGAGGCTTTGTTTGGCGGTGAAGAAGACTCACGTAAGTCAAACCAACAAGATCTGGTGGAAACACGATTGGAGCAGCTTTTCCAAGGCTCCGTTGCTGAGAACGATGAGTCTGCACTTGACAACGCCAGTTTTCTATACAAAAACCAAGACATGACTTACGAGGAGATGATACAAAAGCAAATCCTTGCAACGCCTGACAATGGCGCTGGTTCCAGCTCCAACAACAAGAGACAATGGGGTGCAACTTGTGACATGTTTTCGTCTTCTCAGCTATTTCCATCAGCATCATCACCGCCATCGAAGCGAGCGTGCACAGGGGCGCCGTCAGTTCCATTCGACAACAAATGGATCGAAGACAACTTTGAT